>MNCI01036481.1:29779-59055 GCA_015680685.1 Gnetum montanum | reverse complement strand
CAAAAATGCAAATGCTTTGATGGATGTTAAATGTTACTAGAAGAGACAAACTACATAATATAGACATCAAAGGAAGACTTAAAGTAGCTTCTATTGCAGATAAGCTACAAGAATGGTGCTTTAGATGGTTAAGATGTGTGCAAAGAAGATCAGAGAATGAGCCTATAAACAAAGGTTGCTCTATTATTGTTCCAAGAAAGCCAGCAAAGAGAAAACCAAAGAAGGCATGGGAAAAAACGAGGGAAGATGATTTGAAGAAACTGGAAATAAACAAAGATCTAGCTCTCCATAGAGGTGAAAGGTGAAAACAAACTTATGTAGTTGATCCCATTTTATTAGGACAAGGCTAGCATGATGATGATGATGAATCAAAATTCCAATGTGGTAGAAATGCAAATGTTTCAATAGATGTTAAATGTTACCAAAAGAGATAAACTACATAATAAAAACATTAGAAGAAGACTTGGAGTGCCTTCTATTTTAGATAAGCTACAAGAATGGCAGCTTAGATGATTTGGACATGTACAAAGAAGATTGGACAATAAGCCTATAAAAAGAAGTTCCTACATCAATATTTTATGATAGCCACAAAAAGAATAACTAAAGAAGATATCAAAAGAAGAAAAAAACAATCAAAGATGATTTGAAGAAACTGCAAATAAACAAAGATTTAGCTCTTTATAGTAGTGAACGGCAAAAAAAAACTCATGTAGTTGACCCATTTTGTTGGGACAAGGCTAGATGATGATGATGATGGTCGCAAAAAGTACTTTTTGATCATTTAATATTAAAATCTCAAAATCAAGGACTCAAATTGAGACACTAATTGTAGATCTATACTTTAGGTGTAAAACTCAGTTAGTCCACCAAATTTAAATACAATCTTACAACTATGAATTTTTAACATATTTTAATTAATTTATTCAATAAATTAAAGTTTCTAGCTAAACAACAAAATAAACCATAGATCCCCATTACATTAATTTCATAGTATTATTCTAAAATAATGCTAAACTTTGCCATGTCCATTCATCAATTATATATATATAAAGAAATTAAAAGGGATTAGTAATCTTGCTTATGTCACCTAATCAAAAGTCTTCATATTACTTAGAAACATCAAACACATCTACAAATATATATATATATAATCTTTAAAACAAGTTAAAATCTAAGTATTTAATAGAGTACTAAGGTTACATGTAAAAATCTGGGGCACTACATAGATAAAGGCTACAATATTGTCACAAAGATCAAGATGTTGAATAAGTTAAGTAATGGGTTATCAAAAAAAAAATTACAACACCTTGCTGGAGTTTGGGATTACTAGAGCACCAAATCGTGATATTGAAATAACATAAAAGAGGACCACATATTTAAGAATTTTGGAAAATGTATTATGTTTCTGTTAACAAAAGGTATAATCAAGTCAAATTCATCTAGAATCACTTGGAATTGCCTGAAATCAGTATTGCAATTCCATCATTGATCTTGATCATGTTGAGCTCAATTAGGATTCCAATCTGCATTTCATAAGTAGGGTAATAATGTCTGGAAATGAAAAATAGAATCAAGCTATGTATGCTGGACAACATAAGTTACAAAGATAAAAGCCTCAATAGACTAGAAATAAAATTCAAGGTCATAATAAACAATAATAAGCAAATAAGGAATAAAAAGAATAGAGGTGGTAAGAAAATATCTTGCAGTGGTGGTAAAAAAAATATCTTGTTTGCATGAAAAATTATTGGTTCAACTTAAAATTCCACAAATATAAGAATTGTGTAAAAACTGATGAGAAATATGATACATAAAAGATGCAACAGAAATGAGAAAAAATGATGAGAAATATGACATATAAAAGAACAGAAATGAGAAAGTTGTGTGTATAGAAAGCCCTGAGAACAAAGACGATGAAGACAAATACACCATGTCTGCATAAAGGCTATATACCTTAAAAACTATTAAGGATAAAAGGTTCAATCTATCCAGGACAAAACATGATGGTACATGAAAGGATTCATGAAATTTAACTTGAAATAAATCATTGTTTAGCAGTATACAATATCAATGTAATGAAATACAATATCAATGTAATGAAACTCCAAACACACCAACTGAAAATCAATATTGATATAAGAAAAAGGTCAAATTTGAAGGGAGTTGAATGGTTTGCAAATCAAGATGGCAATTGTATAATATTCACCAACTGTTAAGGAAGTTAATGTCTTAACTATGAATGAATTACTTAGGAACAGATGATGTTATTTTTGAAACAAAATCCAATGCAGCATGTCAATGTCATGTAACGGAATAGAATAACAATCTAATCATAGCACAAAATTTTAAAAGAAATGGTGTATCCCATACGTGATGCTACATTCATGATATGTCAGGATAATTTAAAGAGTATCTAGCATCTGAGAATCAGCCCAATTTAAATTACAGATATTTGGAAGAGTTACCAAATATTGTAAACAAGATAAGCAAGGATCAACTTGCAGATAAATGACAAGTTTTGTGAAATATGCATCCCTGAAAGCAATCAGGAATGGCATTTCCAAAACGAAATTTCAATTTTACAAACATTAGAGCTCGTACACGTTGCAGATGGTGAAGCAAATCTTGGAGTTAACTTCCATTATGCTGCTAGTTTTCAAAAATAACAAGTTGAGGATTTTATTTATAAAAATATCAGTTCTACATATTCATGAACCTTTTATAAATTTTGTTATTTTAGAGGTCTGAAGTTACTTTTGAAAACAGAAAGAACATGGGTTGAAGTTAACTGTAATTTTTATTATCATATGTAACATAGTATTACCTATATGATCCTATGTTGGGGTTTGTGGTAGCAATAAGTCGAGAGTGTGAGGTCTCTATTTCAAGGGTTTCTGTGTGGAAGCACTAGCTTGCAATCTCTATGTTTTAATGATATAAATAAGTTATTTTTTCCGTTTCTGCATTGCCTCTCTCTCGTTGTATTCTACCTAGTTTCTCTATTAACTATTATCACTCTGCTATCAATATTTATTCCATTTTGCAAAACTTAATATTTGTAACAAGTAGTATCTAAGTAGCGTTGTGATCTAAACCTGTGACAAATTGTGTTTAGTGATTTAATGGCAAAGTAATTGAGTTTTTTTCAATCTGAATTGTGATGAGAAGCCCCTTTGGATTCCACAATCCAGGCCCTCAAGATGTCAAAAACACACCAAAAGTCCCAATGAACATGAACAAGGAAATTGTTCTTTACTCTTGTTGAGAACAAACAACAAAATACACAATGGATATGAAGCATGAAATCCAAGGATTAGGCATCAATATCAAATTCCCTCACCACTCTCACTCACTCCCTCAAAAGGACTCAAAGCCACCTCTCAAGGATGGACCCTCTTCTCCTCTTCTTGGTCTCTCGTCTCCCCTAAAAATTGTGTCCAAAATTGAACCCAAGCTATCAATTTATAGCATTGTCATGACTGTTCAGCTTCCCTTGGCACCCAAATTTCAAAGTCCAAGACATCCCAAACATATCAAGATGACCCATCAGAAGTGTAGTTCAGTTTAAGCAAGACATCTCAAGGCATGCATAATGTCTCACCAAAAGTGCCCAACGTTCACACTCAAAATGTCTTGCCAATCAGTGTATGGCCTCACTGCCAAGACGTCTTGATAGCAATGGATTCAGCCAATACCAATACATCCCCAAGCTTGTAGCTGCTCCAACAGCAATCCACTTTGACCTCCAAGCAGCATCCTGCATTCATTCTTTTGACCTCCCTTGACTTTCTCTTTGACTTGAATCCCCTAAAACACTCCCAAAACATGCATAAGGTGCAAGACACAAGACACTCCTACACAAACACACAACAGGATAAAGTACATTAGATCTAAGTTAATGTCCTCATCATCTCCCTCACCTTCAAAAAAATGCACTAGGACATTTTGCGTACTACGCTTGGGAGATCATCAAGCCCCCACAAACCCAAATCAGACTCACGTACCCAAATGGCATCAAATACTTACGTCTCTTCTTACCTCTTGTACTTCTAGCCTCCCTTGTTTCTCGCACAACTATCTTCCTTGATGCACTTAATGAACCTTAACCTATAATAGCATCCATAAGGACTTCGAAACTATCCTCCAAATCTGATGTTAAAACTCTACTAGGGAATGGAGTCAAAGCTTAAACATTAAAAACACAAGAAATTGGAAAATCATTAGGCAAATCAATCTCATGGGCATTATCATTTATTTTGGCACTAATTCTAAATGGACCAATCTTCCATGAGTTGTTGACGATGTGCATATTCCTTTGCTTATCCTTGCTCAAATAGATTCAAACATAATCTCCAACATCAAACTCAACTTTTCTTTTGCCTTCATTGTTCTTGGTAATCACCTCTTTGACTTTACTTTCCAATTTAGCTTTCCCTTGATGATGCAATTCTTTCATTTGCTCAACAAATTCAGTGCTCAAAGAAGCACAGTTATCAAATTTTTTCAACTCATCAACCATCTTAGTAGAAAAACTATAGTTTGTGGTGCAGGGTCACTCTGATTTGCATTAATCCTTCAAAACACACCAAACCCAGGTAGTATGCAAGACAATGAATTTGCCAAAAAAAAAAAAAAAAAACTAGTGATCTCCTATTAAAACTGGAAGTAGATTATAAATACAATGGAACTATAATCCCATAGAACATCACTCACACATTCAACAATATTGCAGAGCATGAGGCTCTACAACCACACACATAATCAACCTCAATGCAAGGTACAATCGATCTAGACCTCTTCCTCACTCACTCACACAAGATGACAATCCAACACACACAAAGAGTCATAATGAGCAATATCACACACACAATTGACCACAGAGATACACACAAGTCATACGCAATCTCTCTCAACGCTTTGCACCCAAAACATGCAACACAAAACCAATATTTATCAAATTACAAAACCAAGACCTTAGGGAAACCTTTCCCATGACCAACTTGGAGAATCCTAGTTGTTTCCAATCTTAAACTCAACATTCCCGGTTGTTTCCCCATTGTAACTACCACTTTGGAACTCTTTCATGGTTGAACAGGACATCTACAAGTTTGACAAGATGTCTCTTTATCAAACTTGACATTCAAGCAAGACATCTACTCTTTAGGTAAAACATCTCCTTTGGAGACAAGATGCCTCCTCCACATGCAAGATATCTCCTCTCTAGCCAAGACATCTCGCATGTAGATGGGACATCAACTATCAACTGGCAACTCTTAGACAAAATGTCTCTTGGATGACTAAGATGTCTCCTGTGCATGCCTAGTTTTTAGGCAAGATGTTTGCAAAGGTCCAAGATGTCTCACAAGCTATCCAAAGCCTTCAATCTTCTGCTTGTAGCAATGAAAAGGGGTCCAAAAGAGGTGTCCCTATACCAGCTCTCTAACCCTTCAAGAAGTGAACTTAGGTGAACAATGGAGTAGAGGTAAAAGTGATCCCCCACTCAACAAGTTTGGTTTTTATGGACCCAAACAGCATCATCAAGAGTTTGATCCTCGGAATAAATCAAGTACTTATGCCTCTTTACTCTAGGAGTGTTGGAAGCTTCTCTCTTCTTGATTACAATTATCCTCCTCTCTTATGAAGGCTTAGACTTGTCAATAGCCCCCTTCAACTCATCGATGCTACCCTACAAAATTTCATCATCTGTTGGCCCATGGTAATGCACAAGATTTATAACATTAAAAAGAAAAGACATCCCACATTGTTTAGTAAGTCAATTTCAAAAGCATTGCCATTACTTTTGGCCTTTATCCTAAAAGGACCCATCCTTTTGGCCTTCAATTTTGAGAAGTTAACACCTCTCAACCTCTTCTTCTTCAAGTGCACCCAAACAAGATCACCAATAGCAAATTTGGGCATCCTCTTACCCTAATTCCTCCTTAAGACTTTTTCTTCTAACTTCTTCTCAAGATTTGCCTTCACTTGAGCATGAAAATCCTTCATCTCTCACACAAAATCAGCACTCAATTGAGCTTCTCCATCAAAGATCCTAACATTGTCCACCATCTTCGAACAAAAGCCATGGTGAACCTCAAATAGGCTTTTCCCAATAGCAAGATGAAAAGCATTATTATAGAAAAACTCCACATAACACAACAAATTCTCCCAACTATTAAACTATCCTTCACACAAACATCTCAAAATATTAAGCAAAGAGTTGACCACTTCAGTTTGGCCATCAATCTGTGGATGATATACATTAGAAAAATTTAACTTTGTCCCTAAAATCTTTCAAAGGGTCCTCAAAAAATGACTAGTAAACTAGGAGTCTCTATCACCAACAATTTTCAAGGGAATCCCATGCAACTTCACACCATGGAAAAATAAATTTGCAATATGAAATGCATGACTCATCTTTTTACACAGAAGGAAGTGTGCCATCTTGGAGAACCTGTCGACTACCACAAAGATAGCATCATGTCCACTTTTAGTCTTCGAAATCCCACTCACAAAGTCCATTCACAAACTTTCCCAAGGACCCTTGGGAATTGGCAAAGGCATATAATGTCCATCAACTCCTCTACCTCCCTTTAAGTTTTGACATGACAAATACTCCTTCACAAATTGGAGACTTTAGAGGCCATTCAAAGCCAAAAATAGTGCCTACCCACAAGATCCAATGTCTTAGCTCTGCCCATGTGGCCTACCATGCCACCATAACATTTTTCAATCAAAATCTTTTTCCTAAAATCACAATTGGGAATACAAATCTTCTCATTCTTGAATAGTAGTTTATTTTGAATATGAGTCCCTTCATTGGTTTATCCAACTCAACAATTGTTCTTTGAGGCTTCTCCAAACATGTCCAAAATTTGAATCATGTTTATACAAATCAATAAAAGCATTCATCCTTTTCACATGAGGTACGGTGAAATTCACCACATGCACCCTAAACAATGCATCCACCACCACACTGGTTTTTCTCACTCTTGTGCTTAAGCATAAAATTGAACTCCTACAATTGTGCCACCCAATTCATGTGTTTGACACTCAACTTCTTTTGAGAATTGAGAAATTGAAGTGCTTTGTGGTTAGTCATCAAAGTGAACTCCTTAGGCAACAAATAATGCCTCTAATGCTTGATTGCTTAAAGAATAGCATATGATTCTTTTTCGTATACACTATATGTTTGCCTTGGTACATTCAACTTTCTAAAAAGAAACCAACATCTTCCTTTTGGTGAAAGTATCCCTCCAATGGCAAGTCCACTTACATCCACCTCCACTTGAAAAAGCTTTTGGAAATTTGGTATTGCAAGCACCAGTTCACTAGTGATTTTTGCCTACAAGAAGTCAAAGCTTCTTTGGGTTTCATCACCCCACCTAAAATCTTGATTCTTCTTAAGCAAAGCAAACATAGACTATGAAATACCATTGAAATTTTTCATGAATCTCTTATAAAAACCTACTAAACCAAGAAATAATCTTATGTCCCTAACATTTTTAGGAGTTGGTCAATCTCTAATAGCCTTCACCTTGGTGGCTTCTATCTGAACTTGATTTTTAGAAATCACATGTCCCAAGTATGTGATCTTCCTTTTGAAGAATGACTCTCCTTCTCATTGATCACTAAATGTACCTCCTCCAACTTAGGACACACTCTCCTCAAGTGATCCAAGTATTCTTCTGCATTAGAGTTGTACACCAAAGTATCATCAAAGAAGACAATAGAATCGTTACCGATCAAATCCTTGAGGACATCATGCATCAACCTCATGAATGTGGTAGGAGCATTTGTGAGCTCAAATGGCATCACCAACCACTCAAATAATCCATTGGTTGTCTTTAAAATTGTCTTCAACTCATCACCAAGCATGATCCAAATTTGATGGTAATCACCCTTCAAATCAATTTTGCCAAAAACCTCTGCATTGGTAAAAACATCAAGGATATCATCCATCCTTTGAATAGGAAACCTATACCTCATTGTTATCTTGTTCTCAGCCCTTGAATCAATGCACATCCTCCATTCTTCATTGTCCATCTTTGGCACAAGCAATACTAAAACAATGCAAGAAGAAATTGCCTCCCTCACAAAGCTATTCGCAAGTAGCTCCTCTACATGCCTTTGCAATTCAGCTTGTTGATTTGTTGTCATCCTATAGGCTTTCTCATTTGGAATGGTAGCACTAGGGATGAAGTCAATTTGGTACTCAATATTCTGCATTGGTGGCAATCCATGTAAGTCTAGCACATCTGCTAGAAGATCTACCTATACAACGTCATAGTTAGAAGTAATAGTTAATAGAATCACAAAACCAAAACCAGCCTCATCATGTTCCTTAATATATTCTCTCTCCCCAAAAAGAATTAAGGAAGCATTAAGTGAGCTTTGTTGCCTCACTTATTCAGCTGTCATGGAAATCAACTCATAGATTCCATCCAATCTTGCTACACTCCACACATTTCTTGCTTCATCAAATTGAGCATCATTATCAAAATCCCAAGGCCTTCCAAGAATTACATCAGCACAATTAGTTGGCAGCAAATCACATTTCACAACATCATGATAACTTCCAATTTTGAACTTCAAGACACATTGCTCTCTCACCTTTTGAGAGAAGTCTCTCAACAACCAATGCACCTTGTAGGGTCCAAGATGAGAATTTGTCACTAAATCAAATCTAACAACTGCCCTAGAGGAAATAACATTTTCTTGGACTTCCCCATTAATCAAAATATGAATCTATTCCCCACCAAGCAAACATCTAGCCCCAATCCAAAACAACAATTTTTTTGTTGGTTGTTATCTTCTATTCACATTTTCCATAAATGTGCATGAATTTAATTCAGAAACTTCCTCAATTTTGGTAGCATTAGGATTACCTTTTTAAAGAGCTTAACTGAATGTTTCCTCTGCCTCCATGGTTTGTACATTCTTGCCCTTGGCTACCTTGTGAAGTGGACATTCTCATTGCTTATGTCCCCACTCTCCACATTTGAAGCACTGAATCTTGGATGAGTTGCTTCCTTAACCCTTGGTCTTTCTTGGCCTTGCCCTTCTCTTACTTCTTGTCATGGCTGCCATCTTTGTCTTCAGAGTTTGACTTACATCCCTTTTTCGATTTGGATCCCTTGTCCTTCCTCTTTAAAGCTTTTTTTGCTCCTACCCCCAAATCCATTGAGTTTCCCTTCTGCCTTGAGTACCAAATCATAAGCCTCATCAAGGGTTTGAAGCTCATAAAATAAAAACTTCTATTGATACACCATCTTGAGACCTTCCAAAAAAATTGAAGCTTCTTCTTATTCCGTCCCATTTACCTTAGCTTGATGGAATAGTTCACAAAATTCAATGTAAAACTCCTTAACATTTGTCTCCTTGTCTAAGGAAGTTAGGCTTCATGATTTTCTCTAATCTCTGCCAAGATTGTTCAAATTTCCATTTCAACTTATATTTCATCAAATACCAATCCCTAATAGGTTGACTATTTTGCCTCTCATAACTTTGGGTCTCTTTTTCCCACCAAGTTGAAGCCATACCTTCTAGTTTGGATTTAGCAATTGGTACCCATAGATGATTTGGTACCTCCTTAAGCTTAAAATGCTTGTGAAGTGCCTTCAGCTAACTTGCAAAAGCATTTGTATCATCTACACCATTGAAAGTCTTCAATTCCACATACGAAAGTCTTGCAACATTCTTGAGCACTCTAGCAAGTCTTGCTTCATCTTTATCATCCAATTTTCTATGAGAAGAAGAAGATGTCTATGATGAAGCTCTTGGAGTTCTAACATGTGGAATTGGATTCCCTCCCCTGGAACCCTAGGTTGATGTGTCCTCACACTCCCATAGCTAGAATGCTATTCCTTCACATCTACTCTCCCTTCACCAAGCTGAGAAACCTCTTCATCACCATTTCAACGAGAATGTTCATCATCACCATGAGTTGGAATATGGCTAGGACCTGCATTTCTATCCACCTTAGCAATGATTTCATCCAACTGTTCAGCCATCAGCTGACAGGCAAATTTCATGCTCTCCATATCTTTATTCAGGGCTTGAACATTTTTCTTCTTCGGAGTCATGTGAAATAGACACAAAAATCCACAGCCAAATGTCAAACCAAAAACAATCCAAATCTCTAATACCAATCCTAGAGCAAAGTCACTCTGATTTGCTTTAACTTATCAAAATACACCAAACTCAAATAGTATGTAAGATGATGAATTTGCTAAAAAATAAGAAAACTAGCTATCCTCTATTAAAACTGGAAGAATACAAATACAATGGAACCATAATCCCATAGAACAACATCACTCACACATTCAACAATATTACAAAGCATAAGGCTCTACAACCACACACACAATCAACCTCAATGCAAAGTACAATCAATCTAGACCTCTTCCTCACACACACACACAAGATGACAATCCAACACACACAAAGAGTCAATGGTCAATATCACACACACAATTGACCACAAAGATGCACACAACTTTCATGCAATCTCTCTCAACTCTTTGCATCCAAAGCATGCAACACAAAACTAATATTTATCAAATTACAAAACTATGACCTTAAGGAAATCTTCCTCATAACCAACTTGGAGATTTCTAGTTGTTTTCAATAGTGAACTCAACATTCCACGTTGTTTCCACATTGTAACTACCACTTTGAAACTTTTTCCTTATCAAACATGACATCTACATGCTTAACAAGACATCTCTCTATCAAACATGACATTCAAGGAAAATGTCTTCTTTAGAGACAAGACATCTACTTGACATGTAAGATGTCTCCCCAAAGACGTCTCCTCTCTTGCCAAGACATCTCCCAGACAAATGGAATGTTTACTATCAACCAACATTGATAATCTCCTGTGTATGCCCAGCTTTCAGGTAAGATTTCTACAAAGGTCCAAGACATCTTCCAAGTTGTCCAAAACCTTCGATCTTCTGGCTGTAGGGATGAAGAGAGGTTTGGAAGAGATGTCTCTACACAAATTTGCAACAAAAAAACACTTGCCAATGCTAGTGTAAAATGCATTATTATAAGAGAACTCTATATGAGCTAGCATCTTTTCTCATCTTTAAGGTTGATTCTCACACCAACATCTAAGAATTTTCAAAAATGATATATTCATAACCTTAACTTACCCATCAATTTGTGGATGATAAGTAATGGAAAATGATAATTTAATCCCCAATAGCTTCCATAATGATCTCTAAATATGACTAGTGAATCTAACATCTTTGTCACTAGCAATATTCAAAGGTATTCCATATAATTTGACTACATGTTGAACAATAAATGTGAAAAATGAGAAGCATCATTGCTCCTTTTGCAAGGAATAAAGTAAGCCATCTTTGTAAATTTATCCACTACAACAAAAATGGAATCATGACCAAATTTGGTTTTAGGAATGTCATCCACAAAGTCTAAAGAGACACTCTTCCAAAGATCATTTGGAATTAGCAATGGCATATAGTGATCATCAACAACTTTTCTTTCTTTAAACTTTTGACAAATATAATGTTCTCTAACAAATTTAACTACATCTTTGTACATACCTAGCCAAAAGCAGTTTTTGCTTAGAAGTTCCTAGGTTTTGGTTTTTCCCATATGACTTGACATATGTCTACATTATGTTTCTCCTCTAATATCTTCAGCTTGAAGCCACATTTTGGAACACAAATCTTGCCATCTTTGAATAAAATACTCTACTAGATATGTTAGGCCTAAGATCTATCAACTCTACCCAACAAAGAAGAATTCAAATCCTTCCACAATTCATCAAAGTTAGTATCATTTGAATACAATTCAGCAAAACAATCAAAACCATTCACTTGTATGCAAGAATGAGCAACATGATAAATTACAAAGAAAGCATCAGCCACAATACCACTTCCATGTTTTACAACAAAGTAAAATTCTTAAAGTTGTTCAACCCATTTCATATGCTTGTTTTTTCTTTTCTTTTCTTTTCTAAGAAATGGTCAAGATATATTAATAAAATTGTTAAGTATGTACAAGCCAAACCACACACAGTCAATCCCTACTGTCCTCAAAACCCAAGCCCGACCAACCCAAAAGCCCAAAATATCCACACATTGAAAGTTCATCAGATTCCTTCATCCTAAAACTCTTATTTCCAACAGCAAACAAAAGTAGTTCAACCAATATCATGAAGCGAGAGCCCATCAAACCCCCAAAACCCAAACCCCTTAATCCTTGGAGCCTTTTCAAGAGACTGGTGCCCTCACAGTCTCTACACTCTTGGCAGTGTATGGCCTGAAGAATCTCCCAATGTCTTTTAGTGTCCACAAAAGCTATGGCCTCCTAAAAGCTCTTAAACTTTACCTCCTTTCTGGCTTGCTCAGCCTCGTCCCCCTTCCCGTTTGGGTGTAGCTTGGCCGCATTGCGTCGGATGTGCCAACGTCGTGCAAGCCAAGTCGTATTACAATTTATGTTCAGCACAACATCAAGCGTCTTCCCTCCAAAAGCCAAATTCTCATGTTAGTCACATAAGCTTTGTCCAATTACTATTGGAGCTACACAACCTCTATCCATTCTCTCTCCCAGGTCCATATGGCCTTCTGCTCCCGCTCTAGTCGTTGTTGCTCCTCCTGTTGAAGCTCTGCTCTAATCTGCACACATAACTCGTCAATGAGCACTGCTCAAGCCAAATCTTCTTGCAACTCCCAATGCCTTTTGATCTCATTTTCTAACTCTGCACGGTGCAACACCGCATGCACAATAACCTGCTCAAAAGCCTCCTCACACGCAATCCATCTTGCCTCCCAAACGACCCTCTCTTCTACCCTAGCTCACTCCACAACCTCCTTAGCTGCCTACTGGATTTCATACTAACAACAACACTAAGTTTCCTTACCCCATTCATATGCATTAGACAACTACTATCCCAACTCCTCCAAAGGCTCAATTACCCCCCCATAGCAAATTCAGGATTGTCATCAAGTCCGGTCCCTGGATTGTCCCTAAACCCGATGTTGATCCCAAAGCCCCAAGCCCCACCACCCTTCTGTAGTAAAGGAAGCAGGGAGCCAACCGTGGCTCCCGTGGCATCACTAGCATCCTAGCCCTCCACAAAGCCAAGATAAGCCCCGAATGTCACCATCTACGTTGCCTTTGGAGCTCCGCAAGAAAGTACCGCAACAGATTAACAACAATACCCAGCCTCAAGCAGCTCATAAAAGCGAAATGAATACCTAGGAGCTTAGAAAAACTCCCTAAATGATCCAAAAACCTATCAATCAACATTACCACCTCCTACCAGAGTTGCAGTAATGTCAACTTCGGCCCATGTCTGCTCGCCATTTTAGACACTGCCCTCCTAAAGAAGCCTTTCGCCTATTCAAGGTTGCAAACAATAGGAAGAATTTTTTCCCCCTCCATTGGAACCCCCGCTAATCTCACCAATGCCGATCTTCACTCCTTGAAATGTCATCTCATCCTCGACCCAAATGGTGAAGAATGCACCATCAACCAGCTCCAAGTCCCCTTCCAACTTGGGCTGGAGCTCTACCCATCCCACACATTCCACCAATTCCCACAATGGGGGATTGGCCTGGAAAGCCACGCTTGATGGCTCAAAGATCTGCAAATGACCCATTGCAATCATAGCTTCCCGCCACAATCTAAGCCCGATCACAGCCACCTGCGCCGACTAAGGAGGATGCTAGGCCCTAAAGACTAAATTGTTCCTTGTCTTCAACAAGGCCCATAGTATCATTGTTGCTTTTGATTCTCCATCCAAGTTACCGAGCAATGGAAGTGCAGCTTCACGCCAAGTGTCCCAAGCAAATGAGCATTGGTACACAAAATGATTTAATGTCTCAAGCTCCTTTGAACATACGGGGTAGAGATGATTAATGTTTAATCCTCTCACCCTAAGGAGGGCCCACACTGGAAGCATGGCATGTTTGATCAGCTAGGCAAAAACTTTCACTTTCTATGGCAATTTGTCCTTCAAGACAGGCCTCCAGCCTTGAATTGGATGGTACTTAGTTTTAATAATATTGTTGGTTAGTCTTCTTAGTAATCCCTTTTGTATCATATCTCTAGCATGTTTGCACATAGCTTGCCACCCCAACAACCCCTACGTCCCAACCTCCCACTACTATTACTTTTGATGCATGATACATATCCACTAGGCCAAACACTCCTCTAGCTATAAGAATCTATTAAACAAGTGCAGATAACCCATGATAATCTCATCATGATATTTCAATCTCCCAAGTCCTCCAACCTCCTTTGGCTTTGCTACATTCTTTGAGCACATTAGGTGCAATCGTTCCCCCCCTTTACCCCCTAACTAGACAAATTTTCTAATGATTTGATCAACTTTGAGGGTGACCCCCATAGGGGGAGAAGCCATGGAAGCAGTGAACTGGGCTATCACCATAAGAATGGAGGAAGCCAGAACAATCCTTCCTTCCTTTCCTTGTGAGGAAGCAAATGGCCCAATGTCCAATACATTGCTAAAGTTTCTAAAGCAAGGCCAACCACGTACAATTTTTGTGCCAGCCAGAAATTGGCATTCCTAGATATGAGTCTTGTTCCATGCCTTGTCAAATCCCCAGTATCTAGGAAATCCTACCCTTGACCCAATCACCATCACTCACCAAATAGATCACCAACTTTGCTTTATTTATCTCAAGGCCCACCTCTTGTGCCATTTGATCAAGTGCTCAATTAAGTGCAAGGGCCTGCAAAATAGCCGCACGCAAGAATAAGATAGTATCATCAGCATAATGCATAATAAGGCATTCAACCCTTGCAACTTCCAAACCTTTTACATCTTCCGCCTCACAATAGATCTATAACATGTCCATGGCAATAATGAACAAGACCAAGGAGAGGGATCCCCCTATCTAAGCCCCCAACCCAACTTGGCAAAACCCCAAAGTCTACCCTCAATATCAAAGGAGTAGCTCTACAAACCCTGCAACTAAATACAAAGATCCACAAACTTGAGATCAAACCCCTTGCACAGCATCACCTCTCTCAGTGCCTCCTAGTTGACTATATCATACGCCTTCGTGATATCGAACTTGATCCACATCCCCGAATAGCCCATATTACACAATGAATGTAGAATCTTTTCCAGCAATATAACCAGGTCTTGCAGGAAGCGCCCTTTTACAAACCCCACCTAATGCCCCCTAACCAACTTTGGCATCATCGGGCCAGACAATGAACCAACATCTTTGTAAAAAATCGAAATAGGGTATTACAAACACCAATAGGCTGAAACTATGAGGGCATTGTAGGATTAATCACTTTTGGAATAAGAACTATCCTCAAACAATTACTCTCTTGTCGAACCTGCTACCAATGTAGCATCCTATTAAATGCATCCAACATATTTTCCCCCATGATATACGCAAACTCCTTAAAAAATTTGATTGGCCATCCATCCAAACCAAGGGCTTTGTTTGTTTTCATAGTCGCCATCGCTTCTTCCAACTCCATCATCGTAAGGACCTAAGCAACGCCATACCGATAGAGGTTTTGTGCTTCACTTCGTCCAAATATTGGCCTAGTATCAATGCATCGCCTCGGCAATATCTTAGTTGTCAACCAGCGTAATGCCATCATAAACCAAGTGTATTGACCTCTTCGCTTGTCCTTTCACCTTGGTGGTGGCAAAGAAAAGTCTTATATTTCTATCTCCCTTCCTCAGCCAAGTGATCCTAGAGTGTTGCCTCCAATATGTTTCCTCTTCAACCAAGAGCTCATGCAACTCTTTGAGGACCACCTATTCCTCTTCCTCCAATCCTACTCCTTCCTCCTGCTAAGATTGGATTTCACCCAACCGTTGTTGCAACCTAACTTTATGGGCCCAGAAGGAAAATTTATCTTCAGATGCTTTGGAACAAAGTTTTTGTTTGAGTTGATTCAACCCATTCTTCAAGAACTCCCATGGGTCTCACTACACATGGTACATCTCCTAAATTGCAGCCACCAATGATTGAAGCCAAGGTTTGATCAACCATGCCTACTCAAATCAAAACAGATGAGGAGGACTTCACAAGCTTTTGTGAGCCTAATAGACAATCAAACAATGATCTGAAGCCTATTGCTCCTTCCCAGACATGTGAACATCAAAATTCAAGCTGATCTAGACCTGGTCAATTTTAGACTACACCCAATCCTTACCACATCACCGGGTACTCCATGTGAATTTGCAACCCCTAATCTCCATGTCAATAAGTTCATGGTCTTCAAAAAACAACTAGAATTCAAGACTTCCTGAAGGGTCTGTGCTATCGCATCCGAATTTCTCCCACAGATGCAACCATTGATTAAAATCACCTCTCAGGATCCATTGTCTATGATCAAGGACCACTCAAGACACCCTTCAGAGCTCCTACAGCCAAATTTCCCAATTCTACGCCCCATAAATATTGGTGAGCTAGATTCCCTCAAGAATGACAAAGACGATTATGCTCCACGTGGGCATGTCCACGAAGGTGAAAGGCAATCATGACAGAATAGCCAATCCACCAACCCTACCTTGCCAGGGGATCAACTATGTCTGGCAACCATCCCACCTCAAGAATTGAAATTCCATTTGTTGCAATTTTGTTTCTTGCAAGCATACTACATTACATTCTTCATTTTGTACAGTTTCTTTCAGGGTATTTTGTTTATAAGATGTACACTGATCCCTACAATTCCATGACAAAATCTTCATGGTCTACTAGCAAACCATTTCTTGTAGGCCTCTTTCAAGGTTTGTTGAAACCCCAAATCTATTTCCAACTAAGTTTTCTTACTCCAAGCATCTAGTGTTAGAGGCCAACCAGTTTCCCCAATACTTGATAAGATAGGAAAGGCCCCCATCGCTATCTCAACATCCTCTTTGTGGGGTGCTACAATCTTCATCATCTGGGGCTTCGAGGAACACCTTAAAACAAACACCTAGCTTGCCAATAGGGGAATAGTGGATCCCTCATCAACTAGATTTTATTCCAAAGGGTGGGAGGTCTCCTTTCCCTTAGGAAAAACTCCCCCCCCCCCCCCCCCCCAACCCCCACAATTCAATGGTATCTAAGACCGGGCAACCCTTCTGGCCAACCTTAAACCAACCCACCTCCACCTTTTTCACTGGCGGCTAGGCCTTGGGCTGAACCTTGCAGGTAGCCACCAAATGGTTTGCCTTTCTGCAAATAGTAATGTCCACTACCCACCCTATCCAAGGAAGTGTTATCATTAGCAATGTTCTCATATTCTACACGTATCTTTTCTTCCTCTAAAGGAAGATCCAAAATCACTTCTTGGACTAGATCCTTTGAGGACATCGATCACCATACACAGAAGCGCACAAAACCCATTCTCTCCATCAAGCCCGTATAGTTATCAAATGTTATAAACTCACCAAAGAAACCCACAAGGGTTTTCAAGAATTCTATTCTCCACATTTCTCAAGGAATACCAAACACCCTAATTGTCATGGGCGCCCACGCAAAAAGGTCTTTGTCCTTATGAGCCCCCAGCTACCACGAAGTTAAGGCTACCCCATAGGTCCCATAGAACCACAACCCACCCACAAGAACTCTATTGTAGTCAACAACAAACTGAAATACGAAAAGCATCAAGTCCTCTGACAAGCTACGAACTTCAACATCATCCAAACCCCATGTAGTATGCACCCATTTCTTAACTAGGTCCATTTGAGGCCTAGCACTACTAGATACAAACTTGCCAATCAAACTTAGCTCCATCATTTGTACCCCTTCAGAAGGTAGGCGTTGGACTTACAACCACATAAGACCCTCTTGCCTGGCACAAGCCTCCAACCCCAATGGATTTTATCTAGCACCAAGCTTCCCCTTGTCTCCTCCTTAGCCCCTCCTCCCACATGCTTCCCTAGTGGGCACTCCTTGATGCTCATCCCACCAACACCAATCCCCTTTGCACTCACCACACCAACATCCACCCTTGTTCCTGCTCCCTTGGCCAAACCCACTCCCACTCCCGCTTCCATTTCAAAAACCCATTTCTAATTATTAATGGACCCCAATCCATTTCATATGCTTGACACTAAATTTCTTTTGAGAATTCAAAAACTATAGTGCCTTATGATCAATGTACAACAAAGATTCGTTAGGCAAAAAATAATGCCTCTAATGTTTTGTGGCTTGCAAAATTGCATACAACTCTTTTTCATAAACACTATACTTGTGCCTAGCATTATTCAACTTTTCTAAAAAGAATACAATAGGCTTACCTTCTTGTGAAAGAACTCCCTCAATTGCAAGTCCACTTGCATCCACCTTTACTTCAAAAAGTTTTGTGAAATTGGGAATTTCCAAAAGTAGAGCACTAGTTATCTTCTGCTTCAAAGCTTCAAAAGTAGCCTCTTTTTGCTCATCCCAATGTAATTCAACATTTTTCTTTAAGGAAGAGAGCATTGGCTATGCAATAGAACTAAAATCTCTAATAAATCTTCTATAGAAACCAACTAAACCGAAAAAAGATCTCACCTCTCCCACATTTAAAGGTGAAGGCCACTCTTTAATTGCCTTAATCTTGCTTGGTTTCATCTTGACCTAGTTCTTAGAAACTACAGGACCAAAGTACATAATCTCTCTCTTCATGAAGTAACACTTTTTAATATTGCTCACCAATTAAGCTTCATGCAATTTGGAAAACACCATCCTTAAGTGATGCACATGCTCATCTTCACAAGAACTATAAACAAGAAGAAAATGCAACATTTTCTAATCAAATCTCTAAGAACTTCATGCATTAGCCTCATAAAAGTTGTAGAAGTGTTAGTTAAACGCAAAGGCATGACTAACCATTCAAACAATCCATCTAGCATTTTAAAGGTTATCTTTCATTTATTCCTAGGCCTAATACGAATTTTTGATGGTATACACTCTTCAAATCAATTTTTAAAATACTTCAACATTTTTCAAGACATCTATAATATCATCCATCCTAGGAATTGAAAATCTATACTTCACAATAATCCTATTTACAGCCCTTGAATCAATACACATTCTAAGCTCATTCATATCCTTCTTTGGTACAAGTACTACTAGCACCACATGACAAGGAACTAAATCTTTAATGAACCCATTGAGGAGAGGTTCACTAACCTATTTGTGAAGTTCCTCCTTTTGGCTTGGCATCATATGATGACCTCTCTCATTAGGAGTGGTAGCTCAATGCTCATCCTACCAAGTGGGATCCTAAGAGAGTCAATGGTTGTACAAAAGCCTAATAACCTCTTTAAGTGGTTGTGCTCAAGCTCAAACCCACATCTTCTAACCTGACAAACAAGCACAAAAATGATAGCTCCAAGTATAAAATCAATTTGATGCTAGATGTTCCTCACAAGTGGAAGCTCTTCAAATAACATTTTCCTCAAAAGATCTTCATTCACATTGACATTTCTCATGAAAGTGCAAAAATTAATTTTAATTATATCCTTAATATTAGGGGTATTAGAGTTACCTTCATTTAATGACTTTCCCTTCTCCAATATTTGAAGTTCCTTATCCTTTAATATCTTAGTCTTCTTACATTCCCATTGCTTAAATCCCATCTCACCACAGTTGAAGCATTGAACCTCGGAAAAATTGCCATCCACTTAACCTTTCCCTTTCTTGAAGAAGTCCTTGGAAGCTTAGCCTTGGTATTTCTTGCTCTTGTCTTATTTCTTATGTGTGTCTTCCTTGGCATTGCCCTTCTCCTTTAACCCCTTGTCACCTCTGGAAGTCTTAGAGCCTTTTCCTTTAAAAGTTTTAGGACCCTTGTTGTAGCCATGGATCTTTTCGAGAGAAAATTCAAAAGCTTCATCAAGAGTTTGAGGTTCATAGAGGGTAAGCTCCTACTAGTACTCCTTCTTTAATGCCCCTAAGAAATTAGAAGCTTGTTCATATATTCACTCTAATCCACTCTAGCCTACTAGAAGGCTTTGCAAAAATCCATGTAAAACTCATTAACACTCTTTACCACCTTACCTTGACTCTTTGGATGGCTTCTTGTCTATGTTGGGTCTTATGAAATCTTTACTTCAACATGAATTCAATAAGTTGTTAATCCTTATTTGAGGCACCATTGCTCATAAGCATGGCTTTCCTTTTCCCATCAAAGTTTTGCCATACCCTCTAATTTAGTTTCAGCATATGATGCCTTTTGATGATCTTCAACATCTTCCAACATAAAATACTTGTCCAAAGCCTTGAGCCATAAAAGGAAAAAATCAGTACCTTCCATTCCACTAAAGGACTTCACTTCAACATGTGGCAATCTAGTAGCATACCTAAAAGCTTTTGCAAGAGTGAACTCCATATCTTTACTTGAATGCCTTTGAGATTGTGAAGTAGGTTCATGATTCCTCACTCTTAGAATTCTGGACACCTAAGGCCTTGTCTCAATGTTTGAAGCATAAAGGATTTATTTTCTTTCCTCATCTTCTCCAAAGCATTCTTCCTCAAAAGAAATGTCATCTTCAAGGTCTACCATAAAAGACAGCCTTGTTGAAGAAGCTCTAGGTAAACAAGCCCTTGAGTTCACCTCTTGCCTAGATGCTCTTGGTGATGGAGGTTGATCATTCTTCTCTTCCAGCTTTTAAAGTTTGTCAATCATGCACTTAAAAGCGTTCTTCATTTGTTCCATGTCTTTAGCCAATGCATGGACTGTTTTCTTCTTAGAAGCCATGATGATCTAAATAACAAAAATAGCAAACACCCACAAGAAAATTTCAAAGGGTCAAGAGTACCCACAAAGGATTTGGAATACCCAATTTGAAATTCAGACAATTCAAAGTTAGCCTAGCTAATTCAAGCTAATGGGTATCATAAACAAGTAAATTCCACAAATCCCAAAACAATTTATTGTACAAGGTACTAAAAGAATCACACTCAAATGCTAATTAGCTATGAAAAACAATACACAATTGAAATTGCAAACCAAAACATGATGGAGATCAATTGATAGTATGATTATTTTATATTCTATCTATGTCTTGGACTTGATAAAATGTGAAGAGACTGCTTGCATAGAAATGTATGAGATAGTATCTATTATTATTGCTGGTGTGATGCTATCTCATGTTCATCTTGTTCAAGGAGGCTCGGTCCATGTTTATGGCTGGTTTGCAGTGTTATTCCTCATGTGATTGTGTGCTCTTATAATTCTTCTGCATGCTTTTCTTCAAGTTCATTAACAATGGAAAAAAGTTTTAGATTGATGATGTTAATGGTGTTTCCTTAATCTATTTTCTATCTAGAAAGTAGCAAATCTTTGTCTTCAAGTGGAAGATTGTTGAAGATAGTGAAGCCAAATCTTGGAGTTAACTTCAGTTATGTATTTATTTTTTAAAAATAACAAATTAAGTTTTAGTTATAAAAAGCTCAGTTTAAAAAATTTTTAAAATTCTTTCCATTTTAGATGTCTATAAAAATTACTTTTAGAAAACAAAAGAACATATGTTAAAGTTAACGGTAAATTTTCTTATTATTTGTCACCTAGTATTGCCTATATAATCCCATGTTAGGGTTTCTGGTGGCAATGACTTGGGAGTATGAGGTCTCCATTGCAAGAGTTCATAGGAAGCACTGGCTAGTAATTTGTTATTTTCTAGTTCATCATGTCTCTCTTACATTCTGTTCTACATATTTTCTCCATTAACTGTTATCATTGTGTTTCCAATATTTCTTAATTCCATATTGCACAACTTGTGATGTTTGTAACAGTGCATTCTAATATCAACTATTATGGAGCTATGACTACTACCATGGGACAAAATAGATTTCCCCACCTTCATCGAAGAATTTACACAAAATAACGTGGGTTTATTTGCTGTTACATAAGGATGAAGTTTTGAAAAGTTCAAGGAATTTAGAAAATTGGTCCAAAATCAAATAGGATTAAAATTGATTAAAACTGATGTCATTGTGAACTGATACAGAAATCAAAGGAATTTGAGCAATTCCTTAAAAGGAAAGGGATCAAGTAACAAGTTACACTTCCATTTTCGTTTCAACAAAATGTAGCTAAGAGAAAGAGCAAAAACCTAGTAGAGATGACACCTTTGTGGAAAACAACAAATTTAGATTATAAATGTTGAGGTTAAGCAATGCTAAAACAGCAAATTATATTAAAACCATTTACTGGTCAGGATTTATCCTTAAAGTGCATGGGGACGATAACATCCAAGAATGGTTTGACTCTTTAAATGCAAAGAATTTTTTCATCTTCTCATACATTAAAAACTGAACGATACGCTAAGAAAATGGATGCTTCTTGGGTACCAAATTTGGGATTTTGGTGAGAAAAAAAGAAACTACAATCTCAAGAGATGCTAGTTTTGATGAAACAATCTTAGCATTTGAAGTTCCAAACAAACATGAATTGAATGTTAAGTAATTTAGATGATAGAATTGGTGATGTTCACCATAAAGTTTCCCATGAAAAAAGTCCTGATGCAAGAGCAAATGAATCACAATTGGGAATTCTAGATCGAGTTGAATATTAAGGAGATCCAGCACAAATGGACATTAACCCATGGTCAAAATGTTATGAAGATAGAACACAAAAAGAAATTCAAGAACACAAACAAGGTAAAGAAATTCTAGGCAAAGAAAGTAATGTTGAAAGGAAACCAACTTCAAAAAAGAGTGCAGAAAATTTCACATGAATTGCTCGTAAAATTTTACTTGTAGAATATCTTGCACATTATTGATACTTGTTTAGAGTGCAGAAAATTTTACATGAATTACCAGGCAAGATATTCAGTTTGTTGTAAACCTAGTAGGTACTAGTATGCAAAAATCCATTATTATAGATATAATAATCACAACTAGTGTTATAAATTATTTGAAAAGGAGATTAGCTTTGGGGCTTGAAGTTTTATTAAAAGAAAGAATTGGATCTAACAGCCTATCCTAATGGTCACAAGGGTAGTGATCTCATTTGTTTTGCAACCCTCAATTTTGTTGTGGAAATTACAAAGGATATTCACTCTTTCTTCTATAAAAGCAGAATAATGTGCTCTTGGAGAAAGAATTAATGAAGTTTTAGAGATTCACCCACTTCTAGAGGAGTTGTTGATTACAACAGTCATGCTAGTTCCTTTCTACTGCAATGATAGGGCAGTCATTCAAGAAGTAAAATGACATATATAGCAAAGAACCCTATCTATCATGAGAAGCAAAATTATAGAGATCAATGTTCACCATACTTTTTAAGGAAGTGGAACAAAAAGTTTTCAAGCTGTATTATGTAAAAGAAAGATCATTACCCAGAGCCTCAATCCTTGTCCCATGAAGCAAGATTTGGGAAAGTTAGTGGATGAGCAAAAGCCTAACCTCTTTTTGTCATGCTGTATTATATGAATACCAAATATCAAAAGTCTGATGGCTTCATCAGAGTCTTATCTAGAGAGTTGTTCCAAAGATTCGAACAAGGGTTGAATCTTAACATCCTTTCTCATCAAAAAGTTATGGAAAGGACTTGTACCTTTAATGCAAGGAAGGTCAGAATTTTTAGTTAAGCTACCAGGGGAGGATTTGACATCTTACAGCTAAGTATGCACAAATTCAACTTGGGGAAAAGTGTTGATATAAAGCTTAATTTCAACTTGTGAAAACAAATAAATGATTTCTATATGCAAAAGTCTAATTTGTTCTAGAAGAGGGATAAATAATTGTCAAGAACAAATATGTAAACTGTGCCATATAAATAGTAATAAATATGAATACCACATTTTCTTCCAATGTCCTACATTGGAGTATATCAGACATAAATAGGATATTAAAGCTGCAAATTTGGTTGATTTATTCTAAATGTTACCAAGAACATTTGGTAATTTCCTTAATGATGTTTTCAGAACTCATAGCATGTATATTTTTACTGTCCAATAAATCCAGAAGGCCTATGGACATAATAAAATTTCAGTTTCACTTTCAAATCATCAAAATTATTCAACAAAATTTTTGCAATTGAATTCCTGAATTAAGACTTCAAGGATCATTGAAAAGGAATCCCATATGAAATAATAATTAAAGAAGATTCCTTGCACAAAAATAACTGTGAAGAAATTCTTATGTGTGAAAATAGTACTTTCCAACACTAAGAAAAATCTAATATCATTATTTTATGTTGTTTGTGAATTATTAAATGTGTGCTATAAATTGTCTGTAAACTAAGGTAATGCCTCATGCGGTCATATATGTTTTTCTGCTTACTCAAACCTATAGTAGAGAATCTAAAAGCTCAAATCCTAATAAAAATGGAGACTCTAACCATGAAAATTCTGAAAGCCTAAAACATACAATGTTACTCTGGATTGAAAACGAAATTCTAAGCTTTAGTTGCAACAATTGTAAACTATTAATAAATAGGTAGTCATTTGAATAACATATGCATCATAGATATAATCATGCTGTATTGATAAAAGGCATTTTGCAAAATCATGCTGTTCAACATATGCATCATAGATATAATCATTGGAAATTGCCCCATGGTTGGCATGGAATCAAAATTGTTTTTTTTTTTTTGAGCAAAATTTCAGAAATAAATTAAAAAAGAGATATGTACGACTCAGAAGGAACAAAGAGGGGGATAAACCCTTACAGCACTATGGCAACCAAAAACCAAGGTGGCATGAATCCACCTCTCCACCAAAGGGGATAAAGGATCACCCTATGGCAACACAACAAAGGGGGTAAAAACCCCATACAAACTTAGACAAACCAAGTAAGCAAACAAAAGGAAAACAATACACATAAGTTTATAATTAATTTGCATCCACACATAGGGGCATTTCCCCTCACTCAGCCACATGGTTGTGTTTTGTTCATGTGCACGTCTCAGCTGCAACGCATCCTCCTTCTAATGCTCCCTAGCCCACTATTCTTCCACTTCTCATTCAAGGGTTTGTCGCCGCAACTCCTCCTACTGTAACTCCTCCATAAGCCCTTGCCGGATTCTGGCCTCAAGATCCACCACCACCGCTACTTCCATGGCCTCCCTCCATTGCTGCAGTTCCTCCTAATGGCATGCCCATAGCTCTTCCAGCTCTCTCCGAAAAGCCTCCTCCCTCGCATCCCACACCCGACGCTCATCAATTTTGTCCACCCTACACCCGCATTGCAACCTAGCCCACCCTAGGACCGTCCACATCCTAAACTAGCTCCACTTGTTTGGCCATGAGCACCAAAACAATACACCTAGGCAAAACCTCCTGCACCTCAGCAAGCACTGGCTGTCTATAACACCAATAGACAAACTGGAAAGCTAACTAAGATGCAGACCCCAACTCCTTGTCATGGTGGCAGGACTCGTAGCTCTCCATAGGGCCAAGATAAGGCCCAAGTACCACCCAGAACATCTTTGCCTTAGCAACGCTAAAAAGAACCCTGGAATATTGACCTGGCACCCCATCTAGAGGCACTTAAAGAACATGCAATGAACCCCCTAAAGCTTTCACACATTCCCTGTTTGCGCAAAAAACCATTCAACAAGCTCTGCAGCCAACTGCCACAAAATAGGCAAAGCAGACTTTGGGATTTGTCCACTAGCAGTCTATGGAAAAGGCCCAAACAAAAAAGACTGAGCATCTTGAAGCCTGCACAACGTCAGCATCACAACCTAACCTGACATTAGCACCCACAAAACCTGCACCAGCACCGCTTCCATAAGCTCAATTGTGACCCCACGAAAGGAAGTCAAATTCCCTTGCCAATTGGCAAAGAACTCACCATCTAGCAAAGCAAGGTCCCCCAACAATCTTGGCAAAAAATCAACCCAACCCACTCGATGGACAAAGTCCCACAAATCCACGTTAGACTGAAATTGATCATAGGACGACTCAAACATAGGTGTCATGCCCATAGCGACAATTGCCGCCCTCCACAGTCTAAGTCCCTCTGTGGCAACCTACACCAAAGCTAGTAGTGGCATTTATTAGAACACAAGCCTATTACGTGCCTTCCACAAGCACCAAAGAATGGCAATCACCCTTGAATCCCCAATTAAAATAGTCGGAGGATGGATTCCGGTAGCACACCACATGGTAATCCAAAAAGGGCAATTAGAAGTAAAATGTGGACACATTTCAACCCCCTACCTGCATGCCGAACATGTTTGCTCAATTTGTAATCCATACCAATGTAATTCCATCTACATAGGAAGGGCTTGATGGTTAAGAAGCCATAAGAACGCTTTGATTTTTTTAGGCAAGTGTCCTTGCTAGACCTGACACCAGCCAGGGACCGTTGGCAAACATTTTCTAATTATGAGTCTAGGTTGCACAACCAACCATCCTAACGCCATCATGTGGTGAACATGTCAGTAGATCGAGCACCATAAAAGAGAATCCTGCACAGTTGCAATCCATTGGTGGTACTTATGGCACATGATCCGAATCTAGGGCACCATATACATGTCAGCCTATGACATGCAATGAACCAATTGTTGTTGTTCCATCATCACCAGATCTTCAAATTTCAAAATTCCTAGGCCACCCACATCATGGGGGCACGCAATTATGTCCTAGGCCACCAGATGAAGACATCCCCCGTCCTCCTGCCCCCTAACCAAATGAATTAATTGATCCACTTTGTCTCCAATGTCAAGGGGCAGGCTAGCAATGGAGGCCGTAAAACACACAATGGACAAAAGCACCAAGGTGGCCAATAGGACCCACCCTTTCTAAGTCAGAAAGCGAACAATCCAATGCCCCATCTACTGCTGAATATGTTGGAGAACTTGAACCCAGGCTCTCCTACAATGCCATTCAAACATGGGATCAATACTAGGCAAAACCCCCAAAGTTTGCATGATACAAGCTTTGACCCTAGGATCAGTGTGGATTATGTAAGGGGCAAATTTGGCATGATTCACCTCCAGGCCCACCTTCCTAGCAAATCTGTTTCCAACGTAACATGGTATTAAACACATCAAGGATATTTTTGCCCAAAACATCTACAAACTCCTAGAAAAATTCGATGGGCCAACCATTGGGCCCCGACACCCTCCCCATCTTTAGATCCCTCAAGGTGGTCTCAAGCTCCTCCCAAGTAAAGGGAGCCAACAATTGTCGATTGTCCTATTGTGTAAGCGTTGGCTAAATCTCTTTCAAAAGAGGAGCCCTCTCCCACCTCCACCAAATAGCCCCCAAAAAAGACTAAAACTCATGAGCAATATTGACAATCCGCTCAAGCACTTGTTCCTGCTTGACCAAACTATGCACAACTTTGCCATGTTGTGAGCCTAAGCGGCTGCAAAGAAAAACCTCATCAGGTGATCACCATCCTTCATCCATCAGGTACATAAGCATTGTCACCAGAATTCCATTTCTTCTTCGTCAAGCTATTGGAGCTCAAGAAGCACAACCTATTCTTCCTGCTTGTCTTGAATTTGAACTAGCTGTTGTTGCAACATCCCCTAATGACTTCTAAACAAGTACTTCTCCTCCTTCCGACGAAAGAAAATCTCTTGGTTTAGGATATGAAGCCCATTAGTAAGGACTTCACGTGGATCCAGCAAAATACTAGTCCCAAATAGCTCACAAGCAGTTGAAGCCATGACTTCATGAGCCAAGTCCACTCGAAATGGAACCAAGAAACCTTAGGATGGGACTCCCTCCCAATCTGGCAAATCAATGATCAATGGTTTGAAGCTCTATGTTCAATCCCAAAGACCCACACATTTTTAGGCATAATGGAAGATCCAACCCAAACACGATCAATCCTAGACATGACCCTAGCACTCCCCTTCCTGCGGTTGCTCTAGGTAAAGTTACAATTAGTGATCTCCACATCCACCAAGTTATGTTGGTGCAAGAACTGCAAAAAATGCTCAGCTCCTACTAACGTAGTGCTATCCACTCCCCCACCCCCTAGGGTCGTCTTTTCCCAAGCATAAAGACGTTGGTTAAAATCCCCCACAATAATCCATTGCTGCATGTTCAGGATGAGCACAACAACCATATCAAGCTCGCCAAGCCTCCTCTCCCACACCTACTTCCCATAGAAGTTGGTGAGCCAATACCCGACCAACAACAAGTGAATAGTAATAATCCAAGTAGAAGCATCAACCAAATGGAAAGGAACCTTAGATAACACAGCAAGGCTAGCAACTCTTCGCTTGCAGGCAAGTTGATGAACCTACCACCCATCCCAATTTAGAAACCCAAATTCCTGACTTAGCAACTTTGTTTCCTGTAAACACACCACATTGTAGCTATCTCTATGCACTATTTCTTCTAGGACATGTCGCTTATAGGGGGTGCCCTACCCCCTACAATTCCATGTCATAATCTTCATTGGCTACCTTTATTGCGTTTCCAATAGACTTTTTTCAAAGTCGTCTGAATACCCAAGTCAATCTCCAGCTGGGTTTGGCGATTGCACATTAGCGGAGTAGATGGTCAATCAACTTTCGTAGGTTACATGGAAACCCAGAANCCCCCCCCCCCCCCCCCCAAAAAAAAACTATTGGGGTTAGGCAAGGCCTCATCACCCAACCTAGAACAAATAGCACCACAAACCATAGAAGCCCAATCCCCAACAGGGGGCACCTCCTCCCAAGGCAAAGCTAGCCTAGGAGGCATGGCAAATCCACCCTCTAGCCCAGGGCTGGCTGGCTCACCAATACCCACACCCTACCCAACCAGCCCAACCAAAGGCTAGGAAACAAACTTCGGAGCCACCCTCTTTTGCACCAAAGCCTTCGGACCAACAGCATTCCTTGCAAACATTGCATGACCCCTCATGGTCAACGTGCAACCCCCTACACACCCTTTCCTTGTCACCTTCATCCATCCACCCTCATCATCCAGCTTAGTGACCCCACCCTTCCTAGCCCAGCAGGCCTCTGTGGTGTGGCCAGGCTTGCCACAAAAGCGACAAGGCCCCTATTTTGAAACAAGGTCCAAAGCCTCCATCAATAAGTTCTCATACTCCACTAAGATGCGCTCATCCCCTATGGACATTGCCAAAACCACCTCCTTGAGGAGGTCCATGGGCACTAATGATCTCCAAACACAAAAGCGAGTGAATCCCATGTGCTCCAAGGATGTGGTAACCTTGTCCAATGCTATGAATTCCCCAAAAAAGGCCACAAACAACTCGATAAACTTAGGCGTCCAAAGCTCCCAAGGGAGCCCCAAGACCCTAACCCAGACCAACACCCAAGAGAAAAGGTCAAGGTCCCGATGGGCACCATGCCGCCACTATGTATAAGGGCAAGCCATTGTGCCCCAAAAAACCAGACTTCCTCCAAATCTC
>MNCI01036481.1:3130-19720 GCA_015680685.1 Gnetum montanum | reverse complement strand
GGGGGGGGTATTATATGGGTAAGAGTGTTAAAAACTTTAGGCGTTATCATGAATAATCAATCGTATTAATGCTAGAAACCTTAATTTTTTCACCTAAGGGACCACAACCATCATAACAAGTCACACATAAGAAAAAGGAATCAATTGTGTAAAGTCATATAAGGGATAGACATTTTTTGGGGATTTTTCTTGAATTTTTTTTAACTTTGCAGTCATATGAACTAAGGTAACGTGTAAGGTATAAACTGATTAATGATAAAGAATATAACCTTAGTAGCACTTTATCTTTACTTGATTGTAGATGGTCCTAAAAAGAGGTGCACAGGGAGAACCTTCACAAAGAGCACCCAAGCATCCACGAGGTGGTCGAGGCCAACAAGGTGAATGTGTAGAACATGAAGAGCAAGAAGCCCACTCTTTTAGCATCCATCAAGAGGCCCCTACTACTGGACAGTCAATCCAAGGAGAGGCCATAGAACCACCAGCTCCCATGCAAGGACAACATCCCACATTGCCCCCTAATTGCCTTGTGGCTATTCATGAAAAGTCCATGTTGACCTTGATCATCATGAAAATGAATTTTGGCTCATTTATGGACTTTGCTCTAGAAGTGATTTAGATGCAACTTCAGGCATCACCTCTATGGCCCATTCTTTCAGACAGTCGTGAGTGGTACCTTGGTGACACTTACTAATTCTGGAACATCAAAGATGAAGGCACCACTGTAAACATCTATGGAGTTAATGTCTCTTTCTCAGTCAAGGCAATTGTAATAGCTATAAATTTGCCAAACAAAGGGGCTAAGGTAGCCCATCTATCCACCAAATCTAACCCTGACACCAAAAAACTATGGTTGAAATGAGCATACAGCAAAGAAGACAAAACATATAATGAATTGACTCTAAAGAAGAGAACATATTTTAAGATTGATACATACCATTTGTTCCCCACCAAAGGGCTCAATTGAATCTCAACATATGTGGCTAGGGGAAGTGCTATCTTACTGGGAAAATACGTGGCCAATCTTTCCTAATTTTACTTCACCAAAATTCAAAGGTGGTTTGAAGAGAAAACGTTGGGGAAAATAACACTCACATTCCCTTGCCCAATCAAAAAGTTATGTAAATGCACTAGAATCTTAGGATATATGAATGATATCCCAAGAATGCTCAGAACACCTCCTTCGTCAAACTCCTCAAACCTACGACACCAAGGAAAGATCTTGATGAAGAGCAAGAACTAGAGAAGGAAGCAGAGGTTAAAGTCAAAGTACAACATGAGCCTGAACAGCACCTAAAAACACAAGCTCCACCATCATTGTCACCAAAAGATCACCATAAGATTAGAGGCCCTCAATGAGCCATCTATAGAAAATTGTTGAAGCTGTTAATTGGAGAAGCAGAGATGAATCCAATCTCTTAATAGGAATCGATGATGCTGTATAGCTCACTGTTTTAGCCAATCCAACAAAGGGAGAGATCTCATTACAATTAGGAGGAAAATCCTAGTGGTTTAGGAAAATTTCTAGAAATGCTGCATCCTTCCAAGTTATGCTTGAAATCAGAGAAGATGCCATAGTTGTGGTAATGCAGCATTAGGATGTGATAGGTGTAGTAGAAGCGATCACAGATCATATTAAGGAATCATTCAATGTGCCTATTGTGCCCCCAGTGGATCTGACTGAAATGAGAGATGCACAAATGTTGGCTAGGACTTCAATGACTCCTACGGTGCATGAGGATGTATTTAATTGACTATTGTAGATAGGGCAAGTGATGATCACTTTGTTTGAAATTCCTAGTGATGTCACTGTAGCATAGTCAGAACTCATCATCACTAAAGGAAAGCTAGTCATGGCTAAAGTCAGGGCAGACCAGGCAAAAGTAGAAGTGCAAAGATTATAGTAAGAGTTGGTTGCCTTGAGAGCTAAACGATGGGACCCTACCTATTTTGTTATGCCTAACCAATTGGAATAATTCAAGATAGAGCAATTGGCCAAGCTAATTGAAGAAAATAGAGCTACCAAGCAAGAAAAAGAGAAAGTGATATGGGATGCCTCTGTTGTTGATGCATAGTCCCACGCTTACAAAAAGGCATTAACTACCGCACAAGAAGAAAATAAGCAGTTCGCCGCTGAGAATTCAAGGTTAACCATAGTCAAAAAGTAAAAGAATATTCTAGAGGAAAGTGTCCACCAACTGGTGAGGGTCAACCAGGACATCAATAAATTGGCCAAAAAAAACAAAACCCTCTTAATGAAGGAGGTCCATGTTATTCGACAAAAATCAGCAATAGAAATCAATGCATGGTAGAACGAGGCCAAGAAGCACAAAAAGTTGAAGGAACACTTTTGTGACCAAGTAGGCATATATAAACAAATAAATGGAAAAGAGATCCAGATGGCCAAAGCCCACATTAGATCCTTGTCAGCATAAAATCCTAAGTGACAGCCAATTTTGGATAGTTATTCCTTGGTCCACTAGGTGGAAGTAAAGAATAAAGACTTGCAGATCAAAAATTTGAAAGAATACATGGCGTTGGCTAACCTTAGATATGCTAACCTTGTCATGTTAATAGTAGGTCAACCTTGCAACAAGCTAGAGAAAGAGGTAGCAACCACTTATGCATTATATGAGAAAGAGTTTGTGGATAGAAAAGATGCTTTGCAAAAGCTTCATATAGCAAACTCAAAATTGGAAGTGGTTAAAGCTTGCTACCATGAATAGAGGGATGTTGCCTCAAACCTAGCTAGGAGATTGACAAATTATCATGAATTGAGAGAAAAAGCTAAGGCCTTTGAGGAAGAACGATGGTAGTTTGCGGCCTAGTATATGAAGGCCAAACAAATGTTTCCATAGCTACCATGTCCTTGGGATGTACCAGTGCTAGCACAAATTGGCTCAGTAGCCTAGACGATACACAATCCACAGATAGAAGGAGAAAAGTTGCAAGTATTGCTTGATCGCTATAAATTTCACAAGCCTAGCGACAAAGGGAAGCAACTAATGGAGGAGCCATTACCTTTGGGTATTACATGAGCTTCCCAGTTTTTGTCTTGTAATATTGTGTTCCATTTTTGTACTACACCACTACAGCATGTAAGAGTCAATTGTTTTGTTTATTATTTAAGTTAGTTAATAATCCCATACCTTCCCAATATTTTGTAAAGAACTTGTTCCTCATTTTATTTAACTCGAGGGTGAGTTTTGATTTAGTCATGGGGGTATGGTGATTCATGAATTTGTTGGCCTCAATATTAGAGTCTTAATATTGGATGCCCGATATCGGAGCCAAGAAGTGATGCCAGATATTCGATATCGTCTCCTCCATACTAACCTATGAATATAGCACTTGGGTGCATGGTTGAACAATACAACAATAATAGAGAAGATAGTTTTAGTTCTCAATTTTTGATAGTCTTTCCTAAAGTCTTGTTATTCCCAGTGCATGCCCGCAATGTGATGTTTGTAATCGTACAACACCTTTGTTCGAGTGTGACGTACTTGGACATGTTACATGACTGGAAATAAAGATCGAGATCACTTCTATCATTTCTTCGTTCACTTAGATTTATTATTGCTTTAATTATTTATTTAATGGTTTAATTATTTACTATTTTCTTTAGTTCACATTTCAATTTATTGCTATTTACTATTCTTGTCATTAAGCAGAATGTGTATGCCTTAATCACGAGCGTCTAAGTGTAGATACTTGGTAATCCAACAATGTATCGTTTGTAACACCTAGTGACATACACTTAGCAATCCCATAAGTAGTCTCATGAAGTCTAAGACGTATATAGAAGATTAAGAGTAAATACTCATAGCACATAGGCTAGTTTAGAACTCATTTTCCATTGTTCCTTAGCTTAGTTAGTTTATCTCTTTATCATCATTAGAAGCAGCATAGAATTAGATAACATCATATGCCTCACTTGGGCTAAATCATATGTGGAAAAGCTACCACTAGTCCAAGTGGGAAGATAGCGAACTATGATCAAAGCATAAAGATCTAGATGTCGCAACTAGTCCCATCCATGGAATTCTACTGGATTGTGTGTGAACACTTGTGATTCGTATGGTAGAGTGAGGGGTACCTCGCCGCTCATCAAAAAAGTATATGTATATTGTTCACAATCATGCAACTATCCATGATTAGTTTGTTATGCTCCAAAAAAATAAAAAATTAACATTATTTAATTTGTTATTTTTCAAATCAAATATAAGTTAGTAGCACTACACTGGAGCTTAATAATCTTCTTCAACTAATATAATCTTGAACGTGCAGTATTGCTAGAAAGTTTGATAGCTTATGCTTAAGTCTTGGTATTACTTTCTATTGTTTCTCATGTATCCTTGTTTTGCTCTTTCTAGTATTAATAAGGAAGCATTTATTAAGAAGTGAAAATCTGCAATGATGCTTCTACCCCAAAGGGAAGGTTTCTTAGAATTGGTTATAATAATGAAAACGAGCAATTGGATTCCTAAAATCATAGGCATTTTCTTTTTTTTTTGTTATTTTTGGAGCTTTTTTTGTTAATGATGGGATATGCTAATGTATTATGTTTATTATTATTTTGGGAAGAAACAATGAAAAAATTGAACTAAAATGGATTTATGTTTGATACGTATATGAATTAGAAGATGAGACATTTGATGAAGATTTTGAATGTGCTTGCAAAGAAAAGAGGCAATACAAAGATATCATTCTAGAAAGACAAGATGATATTGTATATGATTTTGGAATATTGAATCAACATCTACTTGCATAAACTCATTTCCAATAAAGTGAACTTAAAATTCTTGGATTAAGGAATTAAAATAGAGAGCATGAATGTTCAGCTAACCATCTTGGAGAAGATATTGCAAAGATTGCTACTTCTTTTGTTCATAGTCATAGATCCCATTGGATAATAACACCTTCAGGAAATAACTACAATGAGTTGGACCTATCTTCCTAGGAGTTAAACAAAAGAAATGCTATAAGATTATCACCGGCCACCTATATGTAGCAATTGGAATTTGATGGAGTTGATCCTCTATTGATGATTATTCAAAGAACAATGGGAACAAGAAAATCATATTTGATTGATACACTTCATAAAGAATTTAGTAGAGCTTACTCATTAAGAAAAAATAGCTTATTGGTGCTTGCCCCACTAGTATTGTAGCTTATAACATTAATGCAACTACAATATATTTTGCATTAAAGATGGGAATTGAAAAGTATAAACTACTTGCTACATCAACTTTGGAATCATTATAGAATAGATATAAATTCATAAAGTATATCATTATAGATGAAATGAGTTTTATATATGGAAAATTTTTTAGTAGCATTGATAAAAGGCTAAAAGAAATAATTCCAAATAACTAATTAGAAAATTTTGGTGGTATATTAGTAATACTCTTTGAAGATCTTGTACAATTACCACTTGTGAAAGATGTTATGCTGTACATATCATCTCAACTCTATGTAAAAAAAATTTGTGGTTAGCATTCAATACATTTGTAACTTTGGATGTTGTGTATCAACAAAGGGGAGATGATCTATTAAAATAAAGATATAGAGAAGTTTTAATGAATATACGAGAAGAAAAATCTAATGATGCTTATTATGATTTTTTGAGCTTGAGAATGGATCTTCCATTAACATGGGCAAGATGGGTTTGAGGATTCTATGCATTTGTTTGATGCAAAGGATAAGGTGCATATGCATAATGAAAAGGTATTGTTGAAGTTGTAGAAGTCAATTGCATGATGCATAGTACATAGAAACACAAATGGTGTTAGATTCTAGGATGATGAAGGAGGAAAACTAGATCAAGTTGTATTTATATGTGAAACTACAAAGGTTATGCTTAGTATTAATCTATGGCTAGAAGTATAATTAGTTAATTAGTTAAAGGCACATTAGGAGTCATTTAGAAAATAATTTATAGTCTAAACTGTAAACCTCCACAACTACCATCGTATGTTATCATTGAGTTTGACTTTTACATTGAAATACCATATGATCAAGAACATCCTCAACAAGTTCCCATTCCACTAATCATATGTGGAGGATCTCACTAACTATCATTAAGATTAGCACTAGCTTTAACTATACCTAAGTCATAGGGAATGACCTTGAAGAAAGCATGTGTAGATGTTGGTAGAAAAGAAACAATAGGTCTTACATTTGTAATGCTATCTTGAGTAAAGAGTATTAACAATTTGAAAGTATTTCCTCTAATTTCCAAAGAAATATACATCAAGATATTAAAGAAATCTCACCCTCAAACTAGACTAGATGCAGAGCACCACATTAAGTTTAGTAAATAATGATTTTATAGTTTGTCTGATAATGCATTTTATACTATCATGAATCTCAAAAAATTTGCAATTATGCATTTTTTCAATTCTAAATATTTGAACCTTTTTCAATTATGATTGATGAATTGTATTTTTCTTGGCTCTGAGCCTTGATATCAGGTACACAATATTAGATCCTAAGATGTGATGTCAGATATCCGATATTGTGAGATGTGTGCCAGCCTATAAATATAGCGCTTGGGCACACGGTTTGGAATGGTTTTTTTTTTATCATAGCATAGCAAAGTTCTTGTAGTTTCTCTTCTTCATAGTCAGAATATTTTTCAAAGTTTNGTTCTTGTAGTTTCTCTTCTTCATAGTCAGAATATTTTTCAAAGTTCCTGTAGTAAGAGTCATTGAGTGTATGGATCTTTATTTGAGCACTGTTGTACTTGAGCACGACAATGTGTGTGGCAATAAAGATGAGCTTTCTAATCAAACATTGCATCACCTTGGCTAGCTTAAATATTTTATTCATGCATTTAATGTTTTATGTAATTTACTTTAATGCTCCCAAGTAATTAAGCTAAAGTAAGCTAGTTTGATTCAATAGAAGTTAATTAAGCACATAAGTACGACTGCTTCAAGCATGCATATGACCCTTGGTAATTCCAATAATGCTTAATGATTGGTAACCCAACAACATTATATGTGTTCAGGATGTGCATAGAAAGTGGGACCGGATACTTATGATAGGGTAGTTAATTATTAATTAGCAATCAGATTAGTTAAATTGATTATAAATTAAGTTTCAACATATAGTTAATTGTTGATGAAGAAAATATGAAGTAATAAAAAATCATGTGCCTTACTTACACTTAACCATACCGTTAAGCTCCACAAGTGTAGTTGAGAAGACAACAATTGTCACGATTACATTTCACGTCTTGGAACTAGTATACTTAAGAACTTAAGGTCGGCAGAATTCAATTTGATCACATGTGAACACTTGTGATTTGTATGGTTGGGCGTAGGGATACCTTGCTGCTCATCATTGGTGTCATTGCCAAGGACCTTTAGTTGTTTCGTGCACTATCTAAGACTTAGTGAAAATTATTCAAGATTGTTTGAATGAACCTTAAAGTCATATCATACATTAAAATAACTACAACAATCTTAAGAAGCACACTACATTTCTTATTTTCTAAACAAGATGTCTTCTTCTCACAAGAGTGATTCTCTACCCAAGTTTGACGAAATAAATCAATAGGTGCTCCAATAATATAGAGTGGAATATGCTCATCTTGATGATTATGTACCCAATTTCACCTTTGTGCTACACCAAGATGAACTACTGCAGTGGCACGACATAGAGGACCATTGTGTCGCTACTTGATCGATCTGTTCCTACGATGCTTCAACAAACTCTTATGAGATTGGGCCTCTAGGGACTTCATGTTGAGTATGTTATGTAAGAGAGTGACACCAAGGATTATCATACCAGTGATGCACAATATCTAAGGGATCAACAACTAGAGCAATGCTACGAATTTGCAAAGGGGAAGTGGTTCAATGATTCCCCATATCTGACATACCAAAAATATGGTGGAGAATCCTTCTTTGGGGGGTTTTCATTCAGAGAAACTCCTCTCTTTGACTTTGGTGAAGGAGGTCAAAACCAGATACTACAATCCACAATCCACAATTTTGGTTTTGGCAAGAATGGATCCAATGACAAAGGGAGATCCAAGGAGGAGAGTCATGGTAGGGATACAAATAAGAAACATGATAGTGATTGTGGCTACGATCACTAAAGAGGGGGTGGTAGGTACTATGATGATGCTAGTCCTCCTTCCTCTTCACCTTCATCATCATCTTCTTCCTCTTTTAGCTCTAAACACAATTGTAGGGGATGCGATTGCAATGGAGGTAACTGACGGGATTAAGATGATTGTAGGATTCATCAAGCAAGTCAAGACCCAGGGTGTGGGCATTTAAGAGAGGTCCATCACCATAAACAAAGGGGTAGCAAAAGGCATCGTAGGCACTAGAATCATGGCCTCAATGAGCCTTTTCTTGCCACTTGAAGCATGCTAAACATTGCAGAGGTAGTGCGAATTTCTATAAGGCACATTAAGGATAGTCTAATCAAGAGGCTAGACATGAATAATATTCCTAGGTTTAAAAGGGGATATAAATCAAATCCAAAAAAATCATCTTCAAGCTTTCCATGATGCCTGTGCCTTGCAAAATATAAAAGATAACTGGCAAAAGCTTAAGTTATTTCCTAGGATACTTATTAAAGCAGCAAAAAGTTGGTATTGGTCCTTAGAACCAGAATTCATTAGATGATGGAGTGCAATGCAAGAATTTTTCAATGACAAATATTAGACATAGTCTCAAGTGTCCAACTTGAGGAGGTAGATCCAAGGATGGAAACAAGGGACACATGAACCTTAGATGTCGTCATGGACTGATATTATTCTTTATCGCATAGATGTCTTGGCCATGGTTATTTTCAATAAGAGCAACTTTGCCATATTGTAGATGGGCTTCAATTAGAAACAAGGATAACTCTTGGAGTCTATGCCCAAGGGTGATTGTCAAAATTAGAAGCCCATTAGATCCAAAGGCTAATTGAGTAAGTAGCAAAAGAAGAAGGAGAGTTAAGAAAATATGAAAGTGCAAAAAATACAACTATGATCCTTCCATTTAGAAGAGGAAGGTTTGATTTTGTAACAATGAGAAAGAATCATCACTTGATGAGGTGGTGAATCGGAAGACCTTGCTGATTCAAAAATTTACTTCTGAAATTTCAGCTAAGATAGATCAGTTATGGGACTCTATGGATAGTAGATTTCAAGATGTCTTGAAAAATGTTGAAGAGTTCAAATAATAGGATAGTGATCATGATCGTAGGAGGCAAAAAGAAGCTTATTGTACCAATTAGAGGGGTAAGGGCAAGATTAGTATAATAGAGGAAGTTGGAGGAATAGAATTAGATGATGATGGTGGGTGTGAAATATGTCAATATGAACATCTTAAGGAATGTTTCCCCATTGTGTCACACTTATAAGAGTTTGGGATGTATGCTCTGAATCCACAACTAGTAAAAGGACAAACACCTAGAAGATTGCCTTATCCTCAAGGTAATCCTAGACAATTCCACTAACAATAAGAATATTATCCAAGTGGAACTCTATTGCAACCATGTGAGCAGTCTCAATAGTGATAGTAACCATAGTCATGGGCGCTGTCACCACCAAGGTAGTAATACCCTTATAGACAACCAAATTAATATGGGTATTACATTTAGCAACCACTATCTCCATGTGACTCTTCCAGTCATGTTTCTATTTTTCAACATCATTGCTACCCTCCCAAATATTATCAAACTCATTCTCCACATTCAAGGAGGGATACCACTTTCTATGCATATCCTCCTCCTATTCTTGCACATGGTCCTCCACCCTCAACATAGCTACTACCTACTCCATCTATGCAGGGTGAACTTCCAGCCCAACTACAGTAACGCAATGCTACTAGGGTCGTCAATTTACAATCGGTTCATCAACTAAGTGGTTTGGATACTAGATCATAGAAAAGACCTTTTTTTTGACACAAAAGTTCATCTAAGCCCTCACATACACATGCGGTTGGCAACCCTGCTCCTCCATCTCTCTCTGTACCTAATTCCTTTGAGTCCCCTTCAAACCGAATACTGCCTAAAATCCATACTATTATGCTCACTCATGTTGTATCTGATTGGATTTGAGTTGGCAACCTTCCTAGGAAATTAACTAAGCATAGGAGTCCTCTTATTTATTTACAAATTGATGGGAATGAACCATGTAAAGCTCTTCTTGATTTAGGTTCTAGTGTGAACTTGATTTCTCATTAGATGTATACTATTTGAAACTTGTCGCCCTCAAGAAGAGCAATATCTAATTGAAATTGGCAGACCAGTTCATAACTATTCCATTGGGATTGGTGAAAGGCATTGTGACCACTGTCTATGGGTGGTCTTACCTTGCTAATTTCCTGGTAATGAATGTTGAGAACTGTAAAGGGGACTTTCCAATAATCATGGGAAGGACATGGCTAAGCACTGTTGATGCAAGAATGGGCATCAGAGATCTTTTCCTAGAGATATCTAAGGAAAATGCATTTGAAAAGATTGAGAAGAAGCAAGTTCCATGCATCACGTATAATGATACAGGGTACAATTGTGTGCAAAAACTTTAGTTCGTTAAATGAGCATCCATTTCTACATGTAGGTAGTGTGCACCTAAAGTAAATATTCAAAGGTGTCTATATGCAGCAGCCACAAAAAAAGAGGGTACCTAGTGGTTGACTATAGATTCTAAAAGTAGCACACTTTGCATAGAACCTACTAAGAGTCTAACATGTGCTTATGTCATAGGCATGGATGAACTAGAGCAAGTTCATCATCTACTCTCTAATAATGCAAATGATGATACCTATTGGGGAGAGTTGGAAATTCTTGAAAACTTTAAACAAGAGCCCCTTGAGTTAAAAACTCTATCTACCAGCATGGAATATGCATTTCTAAAAAAATGGGAAGTTGGTAATAATCAATGCAAATCTTGCTCTAGAACATAAATAGATGTTATTAAATGTGGTTGAAAAATGGTTAACAACCTTTGTTTGAACATATCCTAAACTCATAGGAATTGATCCTAGGATATGCTAGCATCGTATCTACATTGACCCAACCATGAAGCCAAAGAGGTAGCCACAAAGGCGACTAAACCCTAGATTGAAGCAGATCATCAAAGAAGAAATCAAACAACTTCTCGAGACAGGGTTTATCTATCCCATTGCAGATAATGAGTGGGTTAGTCCACTTGCGATTGTACCAAAGAAAGATGACAAGTGGCAAGTCTACATTGATTTTTGACTATTAAATATGGCAAAATTCAAGGATCATTTTCCATTGCCATTAGTTGATCAAGTGTTGGACACCATATTTGGGCACTACTATTACAGTTTTCTGGGTGGTTATAGTGGCTATAACTAAATCTAGATCAGACCATAGGACTAGGCCAAAACAACATTCATGAGTCTCTAGGAGACCTTTACATATCACAAGATGCCTTTTGATCTATGAAATGCAAATCTTGCTCTAGAACATAAATAGATGTTATTAAATGTGGTTGAAAAATGGTCAACAACCTTTGTTTGAACATATCCTAAACTCATAGGAATTGATCCTAGGATATGCTAGCATCATATCTACATTGACCCAACCATGAAGCCAAAGAGGTAGCCACAAAGGCAACTAAATCCTAGATTGAAGCAGATCGTCAAAGAAGAAATCAAACAACTTCTTGAGATAGGGTTTGTCTATCCCATTGCAAATAATGAGTGGGTTAGTCCACTTGCGATTGTACCAAAGAAAGATGACAAGTGGCAGGTCTACATTGATTTTTGACTATTAAATATGGCAAAATTCAAGGATCATTTTCCATTGCCATTAGTTGATTAAGTGTTGGACACCATATTTGGGCACTACTATTACAGTTTTCTGGATGGTTATAGTGGCTATAACTAAATCTAGATCAGACCATAGGACTAGGCCAAAACAACATTCATGAGTCTCTAGGAGACCTTTACATATCACAAGATGCCTTTTGATCTATGAAATGCTCTTGCTACATTCCAACGCTTGGTCTTAAGCATCTTTCAACAACAAATCCGTAGTGAAGTGGAAGTATTTATGGATGACTTCTCCACTTATGGGGCTACATTCAAGCAAGCCTTGGACCATCTTGAGCAAGTACTGAAAACATGTGTGGAAACAAGTCTATGGCTTACTTGGCAAAAGAAACATCTCATGGTCCAAGAAGGCATTGTATTGGGCACAAAATATCACAAGCAAAAATTCAGTTCAACCCTAAAAAGATAAGAATTATCCAAGGAATCACCTTCCAACTAAAAATTGTAAAAGATTTTTGGTCATTCTTTGGATACATTGGCTACTATTGACAATTCATAGAGAATTTTTGTAAGATCGCAAAACTGTTGGTTGAGCTAACAAAGAAAGATGCTCCATTTGTTTGGACCAAGGAATGTGAAAAAGCATTCCAACAATTGAAAGAAAAACGTATAGAAACTCCAATTCTATAGGCATTCAACTAGTCTAGACCATTTCACGTTATGACAGATGCATCAAATTATGCCTTGGGGTCTATGCTTATGTAGTTGGATGATAAGAGATGTCCATATTACATCCACTACGCAAGCCAAAGTATTATGGGTGCACAATTAAATTACACCACCACAGAAAAAGAATTAATGATAGTGGGGTTTACTTTAGAGAAGTTTAGGCACTATGTGCTTGGATATAAAGTATTTATGCACATAGAAGATGGTACCATTTGCTTCCTCATGAAAAAGCCAATGGTAAGCCCCCATGTTATACGATGGTTGGTGATATTATATGATGAGACGCGACATGCACTGGGCCACGATATCGCATCCCATGCGATATCGCGTACGCGATATCGCGTCCCGCCGCCATATCTATAAATAAGAGGCAGCACTCCCTTCATTTCCCAATCCTGGCTAGAAGTAGCGAAGCTCTGGCAGATTGATCACTCCAGAGTTAGAATTTTTCCCATGTGCCCGCAGTAGGAGTCCTAGAGTGAACGTCTCTTTGTTCGAGCAACTTGTAAACCTGAACCCAAGTTGTGTACGGCAATAAAGACGAACTTGATTGGATAAACCTTGCAGCACGTGGTTTCATTTATTGCTTTCATTTACTGCTTTCCTAGTGTGTTCAAGTACGACTTGATTACGAGCATCTACGGACGTGTACGGCTAGTCAAGGAATCGGCTGCTTGACGCAACGCATGAGTACGACTCAACTACGAGCATTGGCTGCTTGGTAACCCAGTAGCATATTCTAGGATTCTGTGCTTGGTAATCCCAGTAGTAGTTCGATGTATACGGCTAGTTGAGGAATCGGCTGCTCATTGCTAGGCTAAAACGTGTGATAAGTACGACTTAGTTACGAGCACCCACGGGTATGTACGGCTAGCTAAGGAATCGGCTGCTTATCACACTTAAGCTAAATAGGTGCCTCAGTACGACCACTGTGAGCACTTGCGTTACGTGTGGCGATCCCAGTAACGATTAGCGTTTGGTAAGCCACAGTTGCATAGTTCAGGGTGTGTCCGATAAGTGGGAACGGATGCTGACGCTAGTTAATTTAGACTTAGATCTTAGTTAGAGTTAGTTTAGTTTCTCAACTCTTTCCTCCTGGTAGCATAGAAGATAAGCCGAAAATACCAAAAAAATCACACACCTCAGACTTGCTTAACCATACACCGTGACACTTACAAGCAAGCCTGGGAAGACAATGAACGATTAACCCCAAGTGTTTCTTGTGGTGTTAAGGCATTTAGTCTGCGGAGTTCGACCGGATCGCACGTGCACGCTTGTATTCGTATGGTTGAGTGTAGGGGTATCTCGCCACTCATCATTGGCGCCGTTGTCGGGGACTAAGTGTTTTTTCATCAATTTAACATAAGGGATATCACTCACATCGTTGTGAGCTTAAAACGAACCTTAGGGTTAATCAGTTAATTCAGAACATAAATAACGGTGAAAATTAGCACGCCATTAGAAATGGCTTCTTCTCATGAAATCAACTCACCTAAGGACAATACAGGAGAAAGTCAGAATCATACGCATAACCGAGATCAACCATGTCCTCAACAGTCTAAAGTCACATATACTCATCCCGATGAGTATGTGCCGGATTTTACCTTTGTTTTCCATCAAGATGAGCAACTGCGGTGGAGAGACATGCAAGGTAACATTGTGTTACCCCCAGATCGCTCTGCTCCCAACATGATTTTCCATGCCTTGGTACGGATTGGCATGCATGAGCTGTTCGCTGAATACATTTTGGATGACCATGACACAAGGGATTATCATCCCACAAACGCCCAACGTATTCGGGATGCAAGGCAGGAGAGCCAACATTCACTATTGAAGGGCAAGGTTCCCCACGTCATTAGTGAAATAGGAGAAGAGGAACCCCTCACGATGGGTTTCTTAGAAAATGATGTTCCTCCTCCTCACTCTAGTGAAGAGGTTAGGCATCAGGGCCTTAGATCAACGATACATATTTCAGGCTCTGATCCCCGTGAGCACCAGCTGTTCACGGTAGGAACAACTACTCACACTAATGACGGACTCGTTGATCGTCACAACGATCGGGGCCGAAGCAGCCGAAGAGAAGGCACGAAACATCACCATGGTGATGGATCCCCTTCTTCTTCTCCTTCATCTCATCATTCACACTCTCCTTCCACATCTGGGCGCAGCCACCATGGGTGCAGAGAGTAAAGGTAAAAGAGATGAAATGCTTTGACAGGAAAGTCGAGAGGAGTTAGGACAAGGGTAAGGATGTAGGGAGGATAGGGAACCACCATGTAGACATCACAGACGTCATGAAAGAGACGATCATGACGAACGCCTATTTGCAACCCGAAGTATGCTCGATATTAGAGAGGCAGTTAGGATTCCCACAAGGCATTTAAAGGATAGTAGGATCAAGCGTTTGGATATAAATAATATCCCACGTTTTGAAGGGGGATACAACGCTGATCCTCAACACCATTTACAGGCATTCCACGATGCCTGTGCCTTGCAGAACATAGACAATGAGTGGCAGAAACTCAAGTTGTTCCCAAGGACACTCACTAAAGAAGCAGAAAGCTGGTACCGGTCCTTAGAACCGGAAACCATCAGGAGGTGGAGTACGATGCTCGAATTATTCAACAACAAATATCAAACGTACTCCAGAGTGTCTAACTTGCGTAAGGAGATCCAAGGCTGGAAACAAGGAGCTTATGAATCCTTGGATGCTGCCATGGCCCGTTACTACACACTGCTACATCGTTGCCCGGGCCATGGGTATGCTAAGCGGGATCAACTTCGCCACCTCGTGGATGGGCTACGAAATGAAACAAGAAGAACTCTTGGGACTTACGCCCAAGGGAGACTCTCCCGATTAAGAGCCCATGAAGTTGCAGTTTTGTTGGAACAAGTAGCGCAAGAAGAGGGTGGGCTACATAAAAGAGAAAGTACGGAGGAATACAACCGCGATCCCTCCCTTCGTAAGAAGGGAGTGAAATTCTTTGATGAGGAGGATGAGTCACCACTCGAAGAGTTGGTGAACAGGAAAACTACGCAGATCCAAAAGTTAACAACGGAGGTATCGGCTAAGGTAGACCAAATGTGGGATTCCTTAGACTCACGAATAGAAACAGTCCTGAAAATCGTAGAGGAGTCTAAGGATGAGCAAAGTAGTGACAAAGGAAAAGACAAGCGGAGAAACTTTAACCCTGCACATAACAAGGGTAAGGGAAAAATCTCTAACTCCGATGAGGCTGAAAATTCTGATTCAGACAATGATGGTGGATGTGAGGTCTGCTACTATGACCATCCTAAGGGATGTTGTCCAATTATCTCACATCTGCAGGAGTCTGGGGTGTATGCATTAAATCCAAGACTTAATCAACGGCAAACACCCAGAAGGTTACCTTATCCACAAGGTAACCCGAGGCAGTTCCACCAACCCTTGACGTATTATCCAAGTGGAACACCTCCGCAGCCCATCGAACAACATCAGCAGTGGCAATACCCACAGTCATGGGGGATGCCACAGCCAACACATCGATACCCTTACCGGCAGCCTGATCCTTATGGTTATTATGTGCAGCAGCCAGTTTCTCCAGGTGACGCTATGAGTCACACTCCACGCCGTCACTACTACGCTCGGGAGTACTTCAGAAGGACTCCTTCTCCTCCGGGAGACATTCCACATTCTGTCCATCCTCTAACTCCACCCGCACCTTTTCCTCAAGTAGTTCCCATAACACCTCCTGCTCCAACAATGCAAGGGGAATTACCTACCCAACCGCAGCAACGTCACGCCGCGAGATCTGTAAATATTCAGAGTGTAAATATCCAACCGGACACTAGTTCTGGCGATAACTGTACAAAAAAGAGACCCTTTTTCAGAACTAAGAGCCCAGAAAAACTCTCGTAATAACAAGTGGACGGGTATATGTATAGGCCTCTAACTACTAACGCTTCGGAGCACCCTTCAGTCCAAGGGAGTGTAACGCATACGGTTATGTTAACACATACCGTAACTGACTGGATCAAGGTAGGCCACCTTCCCAGGAAACTAACTAATCCTGGGAGTCCCTTTATTTATTTGCAGATCGTTGGGAATGTACCACATCGAGCTGTTCTT
>MNCI01036474.1:152568-164517 GCA_015680685.1 Gnetum montanum | reverse complement strand
TCCTTGGATATACTAGCTACTATTGGTAATTTATAGAGAATTTTTTTAAGATTGCAAAGCCATTGGTGAAGCTAACAAAGAAAGATGCTTCATTTTTCTAGATTGCATAATGTAGAAAAACATTCCAAATATTAAAAAAGAAACATGTAGAAACTACAATTCTACAAGCACTTGACTGGTCTAGACCATTTTATCTAATGAAGGATGTAGCAAATTATGCCTTGAGAGCCATGCTTATGTAGATGGATGACAAGAAATGTTCATATTACATCCACTACACTAGCCAAAGAATTATGGGTGCATAACTAAGCTACACCACTATAGAAAAAGACTTGATGATAGTGGTGTTTGCTCTAGAGAAGTTTAGGCATTATGTGCTTGGATACAAGGTGTTTGTGCACATAGATCATAATGCCATCTACTTCCTGATGAACAAGCCAATAGTGAGCCCCTGTGTCATACAATGGCTGGTGATCTTGTAGGAATTCTATCTTATGATGATAGATTGAAAGGGCACTGAGAATGTGGTTGCTAATTACTTGTCTTAGTTGTGATGGGACAAAAAAGAGGAAGAAAACCCACTATCTAATATATTTCTTGATGAAATCCTCTTTGCTGGGGCTATAATTGAACAATTTCCGAATAAGCCTAAATGGTATGATGGAATTATTACCTATCTTCTCACTCAAAAGATGCCACAAAGGTTGGACAACCAGAAGGAACAATAGTTTCTTCACTAGGTTAAACACTTCATGAAGATCAATAGACACATCTACAAGGTGTGTGTCGATGGCCTAGTTCATTGGTGTGTCCCTGATCATAATCAATTGTGTGTTCTCCAAGATGCTCATGAAGGTTCTTGTGGAGTACACTATGTTGGAAGATGCATAGCCATTAAAATCCTGATGGTAGGATACTATTGGCCAACAATCTTTAGGGATACTCACCATTATGTATACTCTTGTAAAAAATGCCACTGAGATGTTGGAATGAATACTTAAATTGAGGGAATTTAATAATGGATTCAACCACTACAACCCTTTGACATCTAAGGCATTAATTTCATGGATCCCATCACACCTATGTCAAATGGAAATGCATACATCATAGTCATTATTAACTATTGTATGAAATTGGTAGAAGTAGTAGTCATCATCAACTATACATCTTCTACTATTGCTTGATTTGTACAAAAAAATATTGTAAATAGGTTTGATATGACATGTGCATTAATTTTTAATAATGGAGCTCACTTTATAGGCATTATTTTTTAGAAGCTCATGCAACACTTAGTGGTTGAACATAAACTAAAAACATCCTACCACCCCTAAGCCAATGGTCAAGCTAAGGTTACCAATAGGGAAATCACAAGGATCCTAATAAGAAATATTAGTAAATATAGGAAAGACTAAAGCACAAATCTCAATGATGCCCTTTGGACCTACCACTCAACATTGAAACTTCCTATAGGCTATTCTTCCTATGATCTTGTGTATGGGAAATTACCAACACTTCCTATTCAATCTGAGCTCCATACACTTTCAACATCTTGTGACCTTAACCTTGATTTGAGTCTAGCACAAAAATAAGGACTAATGAATCTCAACCTATTAGATGAAAATTGATTGATGGCTCTATTATCTAATGAGTTACACAAGGTCTATAACAAAAAGCACTATGACCTTAAAATTAGAAAAGTCAAATTTTAACCAAGAGATAAGGTTCTCTACAAGAACCCCACACACATACCTCAATGAACTAAGTTTCAAACATTGTGGAAAGGACCTTACATCATTTATGAAACTTTTTCTTTTGGGGCCATGATGATCTACAAATTTGAAAGCGCAAATAAGAAATAGCTAGTTAACATCCAACAAATCAAACCTTTCCATGAGCATAAGCCATCTAATATAACAAACACCTCATTGGATGGACAACCACACTACATATTTTGGATCTCCTCCTTTCAACTTTGTCATGGGGAGATGGCCAACCATGCTAACCATATAAGTGACTCCTCAGTTTTTTAGCTTTTTGTTTTACATATTTTTTAATGTTTTATAATTTTTTGTTTTACACATTCTTTATTTTAAGTCTTTTTATTTTCATGTTATTAATCATTTCTAATTTTTATTTCACATCATCATTAGTACATTTACCATTTCTTTAAAATTTTATATTTTCTTTTATTTTATTTTGATGTGATTTTCTAACTTTTTATTAATAAGTGCTAGGTATAGTGGTAATGCATTGCTTGATGGTGGTATGTACTATTTTCTTATTTGATTATTGGTGTCTAGATTTTAGCTTTGAATTTCATTATAGATGATTAGGACATGGTTTCTTTTTCATGAAATAGGAATTGAGTCCACAACATCTACCCATCCGCAAACTCTATGGTTTTCCTTGTTCTGGAAACATGTAGTCCCTTTTTCTTTAATAAAACTTTAACGAATTTGTGACTATGATAGTTTTTGGAATTGGAAAGGATTCAAAGCTTTGAACAGGTTGTGACTTTAAGGGGATTTGATATTATTTTTTCCTTTCTGTTTATTTGGGTGCATGTGTTTTCATGGATTTCTTACCATTCTATGTTGACCAATAAAAGGAAGCTAGATAAGTCTTTGCATGGTGTGGTTTTGATCAAAAAACTGATGGGAATTCAAAGCACATCCCTTAGAAAAAATAAATGGGCTACAATAACTGATTATGGGACTAGAAAGACATGTTACCCATGCTTGAAGGTCCTCTATAACTAAGGCTCTTTCCCACTTCCTAGTTCTCTTTTCTTCTTTAATAAGGAAAGGTGGCTGTTCTATAGGAGCACTCTTGTGTCTTAGGGGAATGAAATAGTTTTAGAATGATGATGCGAAGTCATTGAATGTGGTTGGTTTTGGTCTAGACTAATGATATATCATATCAAGTCATTTAACCATAAATTCTACAAGGGACTTCATGTGACGTTAATCAGGAACTCCATTCCACACACACTCTCTCTACTAGTTTTAGGTTCTTATTCGATGTCCTAGTATGATGTGTTGAAATTCTTAGGTAGTTTCTTCTGGGTTTTTCTACTTAACCTTCTGTAACCAGTAATCATCCATGGAGCTCACTAACTCTTTGGTTTGAAGTTATGCAAGGTCATAAAATGGTTATTCCTACTTTGAAGAGGACCCACTTTCATATCTTTTGGTTGGATTAGTTAAGTTCTGTACGCTTAGACACTCTTACAATCAAATCCTTTTGTTTATCTCATCAATGACATCCAATTGTGCACATCTTCGCAACATTTTTAAGTGAATTTCCTTTTTATTTTTGTGAATTCTTACACCCTCAAATATTTTCTTGTGTTGGATTTTTTCAAATTTAATGGACCACTTATCTATTTTACCATATTTTTCAACCTTCCCACCAACACTACTAAAGGAATCAATCTACCATAATCACAACCTAGTTGAGTGTACCCACTAATGAGGCAAGGCATTTAATAGCTATGTGTTCTACATTGCATACCAATTCATGATTCTATTATGATTAGAGTGAGAATCATGCACTAGAAACAAGACTATCTTCACTAAGGATGATGTAGCAATACCACATGATGAGGATTATTTATGATCATTAGATCTTTTCTCCCACTCTATAGATACCAAGAGATGTTGGATGTTAGTGTTATCTAGTGTGTTCACTTCTCTTATCATGAATAACCAATTTTGTAGAGATTATAACTTTGTACACTTGGGAACTCAGAATTTGTTTTTCCATCTAGTTAGTTTGTATGTCAGTCAATAATCTCATACCTTTTCAATATTTTATAAAGAACTTGTTCCTCCTCTTCTTCACTTGAGGACAGTTTTTTATTTAGTTGTAGAGGTATGATGAATAAAATTTTTCACATGCTCCAATGTCAGGTAGATGTTGGAGCCCAGACATGATGTCAAACATCCAATATCATGGAGTATATGCCAATCTATAAATATAGTGCTTGGGCTCATAATTTTCATCATAGTTTTTTAATTAGAGTAGCGATGCTCTTGTAGTTTGTTTTCTCTAGAGTTAGAATATTTTTTTAGTGCCTACAGCAAGAGTCTGAGTGTGTAAAAATATTTTTTCAAATAATGATGTACTTAAGTGCAGCAGTGTGATGGGAATAAAAATGAACTCTTTTGACAATCCTTGTAGCATTGAGAATAGATTAATGTTTTCTTTAATGCACTGTACTTTCATGCACTTTACTTTAATGCATTTAAATTAAGTAATTAATTTCTAGTTATTAATGAACATAAGAACGACCACTTTGATCATAGATATAGTGCTTGGTAGCCTAGTAATGCTTAATTTTTGGTAGTCCAATAGTGCTATATGTGTTTAGGATGTGTCCAAGAAAGTGGGATAGGTACTTTTGTTAGGCTAGCTAGGAAATAAATGAATTAGATCTTAAATTACTTTACCTTTCATTCTTGTTGTAGGCAATTATACTTAAAATTAAAAAAAAATCATATACCTCAATTACAATTAAACCATACCCTTAAACTTCACAAGTGTGGTTGGAAAAGTAACAAATGTTCTCATTGCTCATTTCATTTCCTAGAGGAACTAGTGCAATAGGGAACTACAGGTCCACAGAATTTGACCAAATCGCACATAAACACCTTAGTAATTTATATGGTTGGGTGTAGGGGTACCTCACCCCTCATCATGATGGAAGAAGAGAGTGACAAGCATAGCTCTAAGGAACAACAAGGAGAGGAGGATAAATTGAAGGTAGAATCTAAGCTTGAAGACATCTTGGAAGGACTATTCCAACAAACATCCATCAAGGTCACAAAGCCTTCCTCTAATGCTTTTTTTTTCTCCATGGGCATGATGCCACCATCTTCCACTCCTTCCTACCCTACTATGGTGGATCACACACCTATTATAGGCATTCATCAAACTTAGACAATGTCATAAAAAGGAAATCATAAATACATTGATGTCATTTACAATACAAAATTGATATATAAAACCATCAATGGTGGGTTTTACTACCACAAATACATTAACTACAAACATGGGGCCCACTATGAGTCCCTAAGGAACACAAGGGTCACATACCCCTTTTCATCCTCTTTGTGCCTCAAGTACTAGCATAGACATCTTTTTCTTTATTTGGCCCACAAGTTACAAGCATAATGCAACCTCTTCATTCTATCATGCAATCCATAGCAAGGCCACAAGCCTCACAACAGATACCACAACCATATGTGTAGACCTCATAGCAAATAGTACAATCATAGGGCCTAGACCAAGCCTTCTAGATGATCTAGGACCTAACAGAGGAGTTAAAGAGGCTCAAAGCCTCTACATCCCCAAGTTTAAAGATCATGCACTTCTACCAAGATGATCATATTATTCCTATGGTTCCACCTTTGATACTTCTTCCTGGTGTCCCTATTCTCCAGTTTACCAAATACAATGGAGAAGGTAATCCTAATGTTAACCTTATAAGTTGTAGATTTGAGTGGTTGCTATTATCACCATGGCCTCATACCATCATGAGGATTTTCCCTATGTCCTTGATTTGGATAGTGCTTGATTCAGACTGAGCATTACCTAAAGTATCCATATCCTCCCTTGAAGACTTGATAGCTTAGTTCATTAATTGCTTTAAGTATGAATTAAAGCCTAAAACCAAGATTGACCAACTCATGAAGGTTAAGAAATAATTCCTTGAGCTCATACAAAAGTTCATCCAACGATGGAATGGACTCCTAAATGAAATACCAAAGTGCATAGCCAAAAATCACCTCTTAGCTATAATTAGGAGGATGGTTAATGACTTTATTAAGTCTAAAATTTACTACATTAACCTATGGTCACTTAGCCAAGTATTCTCCCAAATCAAGAATATAGAAGATTTTGCGAAGGCTAATCATGACTTAGCCTATGTAGCATACAAAAACCAACATACACAGAAAGAGAAGGACAAATGAAAACATAATAATATGACTGTAGCAATTGTAGAGGCTAAGACTACTAGCCAAGGGCCAAGGACTAATCCACCCAAGGTTTCCACCAATAATAATTATGAAAACAAACATTTGACCTCTAGGGCCACTACATTGGCAATGACTAGACCTAATTTTGAAAGGAAGTACAAGTCTAAATATACTAAAGTACCATTAAAACCATCAAATTTGTTACACAAACTTTTGAAAAGTTGACGTATCCAATAAAAATAGATGTTTGAAGCTTTCCAAAAAAAACATGGTAGGCTCTATGAAATAGCCAAGGATCCTACTAGAGTGATGAAAGATGACCCACCATTGCCTAAATACATCAAGATAGACCACATTTTCTATTATCACCAACTATCTAATCATGACATAGACTTCTATGTTGCATTTAAGTATGACCTATAGAAGATGATAGATAGGGAAGAGCTAGCTCTAGATGCATGCAATGCTATCCAATGTCAAAACCAATTGATGTAAGTGTACAAAGACCCATTCAATGCTAAAAACATTTTATATATCATATCAACATTCAACATAGATGGTAATCAAAGATTCTTGAGAAAACCATTTGTAGTATGTGTACCCCCTTATGGTGAAAGGGATTATTTAGCTCCCACTAGGTCAAGATCACTGTTTTGTCATAAGGGTGCTATCATAAGTGCCTCCCATGAAACCATTTATCATCAGGGTGCCCCAACCCACCATAGTCCAACCACCCATAGCCTCACAAATTGATAAGGCCACCTAACAATCCCCTGTGGTAGCTAATGCTATTGCGTCTTCCTCATACACAATAACTAACAACCAAAAATCTCCAAACAAGCAGAGGGAGAAGCAAAAGAAAAAGCCCAAAAATAATGGTGACAAGTAGATGGGGGCATAGAGGGAAGTGAACCTACCAAATCCCACTCCCATATCAGCTATATCCATGACCTTCTCTACTTAACCCACATTGAACAACAATCCATAGGAGAATCCCAAAGCTCATGGCCAAACGAGGAGAAACCCCAACACTCATAGCCTAAGACCGAAGTATGCATTTTGAAATACATGAAGGAGGTGAAGCATAACTAGGGCAAAAAGCCCATGCTTAATGAGAAAACCTTCCTTAGTGCAATATATCATATTAGAAAATCTCTTAAGCAAAATTACATTGCTCTAAGTTTGTATGATCTAATCATGAATTCCATCACAAATCTTGAGGTGTTAGTCAAAATACCAAATTCTATCCTTATTAGTGAGGATATCCTCACTAATGAGGAATCCATCCATGTAGTGATGGTTCCTCCCTCACCTAGGGAGGGGAAGTCAACATCTGTAACATTTCACTATAGTGGTATTAAGGTTAATCCCTAGAATGGAAAAATTATGAGGGCTCCTCTATTCATAACTATATGCATAGGGTAGTTTAAGGTGTGTTGGGTGCATGTATATGATGGTATGGCTACTAATGTCATTTTGTGCACCATTTTTTAATGACTAGGTTTGACAAAGAAAATGTAAAAAATATTGATTGCTACTCCTAAGTATTTTAACAAATCAAGGGTTACTATCAAGGGGTCCATATCCTTAGGTTTTATGATAGAGGAGAAATTCACCATGAGCATGAATTTCTTGATGATGGAGGAGATGCCTAGGTTTAATCTCATTTGAAGAAGATCATGGTTGGCTCAGTTACAAGCTATGTCTTCCTCCATTCACCAAGAGATTCATGTTCCTTTTAAGGGAGGTGAGATCATCATTCATGGTGATAACATAGTGCTCCTAACTATTAATAATGTGGACATAGAGTAAGGGTTTAAAGTGGAGTTTCAATAAGAAACTCCCAATCATGAAATCCAACAACCTAAGAGAGAGCAGAAGAACAATAACAATAGTCATGGGTAGCAAGATGCATCATGGGATGAACTCCCATTTAACATCATTAGTGAAGGCAATGATGAATACAAACTTCTACAAAGTAGACCTTACTCATTCCCTAATCTTTTGAAAATTAGGAATAGTCTGAACAAGTGAATTACCCCCTGATCCTTCAATGCCATGTCCCGATAACCATATAGCCAATAACCATGTAGCTTAGCCCCTCTTTGCCAATTTGTTATGCTTGTTTGTGCATTTTATTTTAATCTTCGTGTAAGTAGCCTAGATTTATACTTTCATTTGTATTTTAGTTATGTATTACAACCTTTCATTTCCATTACTTTTATACATGATAAAAACAAAAAACCTTAGAAAAACATCATAAAGTTAAAAAAAATCATAAAAATTTGAAAAATATATTTTACCAAAAAAGTATAAAACTTTGAGAGCCCACCATGGCCTAAAACTGGCAAATCCATGGCCTGCTAAGGCCTTAAACTAGTGCCATGGCCTACTAAGGCCTTAAACAGACATTATAGTCCACTAAGACTCTAAAGTGGTGTTATATTCTACTAAGACTATAAATTGGTATTATAGTTCACTAAGACTCTAAACTAGAATCGAAATCCACTGTGGTCTTAAACTGGTAATAAATGTATAGCCTATCATGGTTTTTAAAAACAAAAATGGCACATAACCCTTGTCCATTCATAATCTCATAGTTCTTGACATAGCCAAAATCATCATCTTCCACATAGATATTTTCAACACTTGTAACGCTAGAACTTCAAAATAATAAAGTAATCAATAAAGTATATTGCTAAAAGCAAAATCGAATCTTAAAATTTAAACATCTTAAAATAGAATAATATAGCCATGGCCACACTGCATAGCATAAATGTTAAAACTATCAATCATAAATGATAAAATGTCTACAACTTAATTATTGGCTACCATAAGGCATACAATCTCAAACATAAAATGAAATAAACACTAAAGATTATCCCATCATGTATGTCATGGTGCGAAGGGGGCATCTAGAGGAGGGAGAGGTGGTGCATCATCATCATCATTACCTACACCACTACAGCCACCAAAATCATAAAATTCCTATGAGATAGTAACACACAAATAGTTAGTAAGCATCATAACCAAAATTATAACATAAATCATGCAAAAAAAGAAACATAAAAAAACTTACTAGAAATAGTAAAAAGATATTTTATTTAGAAAAATGAAATATATGTTATAGCATAATTTCCATTTTTGTAAAAATAATCCCTAGGAGCATGGAGGTTGATAATTCCAACTATGATAACCACATCCATCCTCAAAGATATAAAGTGCTATAACCAAATTTTTACCAATTAACACATCCTTATTAAAAAATTCATTTTATCCCTAATTTCAATGATTCCACCATATAAGGACCCCTAAAATCATGAACTTTCTAGCATGACCATTGTAACCAAAGACATGTAACCATTGTTACACAAAACATAGCCAGAAATAGCAAAATCGTAGTCATCACCATCAACCCCCATTCGTGCAAGGTTATAAAAAAATTCACTAAAAATTCATTTAGGCTCCAAAAAGAGTGATTATACAACATTTTGAAAGAATAAATCAAGCCCCGTGAATCTTAACTCAATACAAGTTCAAAACCATAGCCATGATTTTAGGAAAAGTTCATTAATGTTGATGAAAATTTGAAAACACGACATAAACACCTAATTGCACAAACAAACTAAAATAGCCATAACTTCATCAATATAACTCCAAATTAAACAAGACCATAGCCATTTCAAGGCATAAACACAATAATAAAATCATAAAACATTAGCCATTTTTCTAATAAAAAATACACAACATAACTTGCTTTTATGAAACAAAAAGCATTAAAAAACACAAATTTGACATTATGTAGACCTAGATTAGAACTAAAAGAGCCAAACCAACATTAATTCATCACAAAAAACATTGAAATAAATGGGTAGGATGCCATTGGAATTTAATTTTAATGAATCCTTAGCCTTAGATTTGAGAAAAAACAACCTCAACATTAGATGTTTAGAAAAAGCATTTGAAAAAGCAAGTCTACTTTTAAAAATATTATTTACCATGGAAAAAACAACAAAATAACCCTAGATCTAGATGAAAACAGAAAAACAATGATGTGGGATTTTTCTAAAATTTAGTTTTATCAACTTATTTTGACTAGATTAGAGAAAAATGGTCTATTTCTACCAAGAAGAACATTTCAAATGGCTAGAACACCATGAAAAAAGGCAAAGAATGGTGTACCTTGGAATTGATGAAGAAGTCCCTTAGATCTGATGCTTGAGTGTGTGGAGTATTGTTGTTTTTCTTCATGGTGATGCTCAACATTAAGGGAACACTTGAAATTTGAAGGGGTTAGAGCCTCAATGCTAGCCAAGAGAAGGATGTAAAGCTTCAATGTTGAAGGTTGATAAGATATTCTACAAAAATGGATGTCAAGGCTCTAATCCACTATGTTGGTTGATAAAATGGTGGTGTGTGATGAATTTGTGCAAGCTTTGGCACTAAAAATCCATTAAACTCAACATTTCCACTCCAAACCCCTACTTGCTAATTTTGTGTATGGCAACTCCACATAAATTGAAGTCTAAGGGGGGGAAAAGGGGGTTGGGGGAGGGCCCGGGGGTGTTGGGGGGCTGCAGGGAAGTATCCTCCATGCCAGGAGTGAAAGGATGGAAACAACAAATACTTTTCTTTTTCTTAATTTTTTTTTAAATTTGTAAAAGCATGGACCCCACCCTGTGCCCTCACACATGCTACGTTTTGGATTAGTAAGTATGTTATCATCGAGGTTTTGACCCCTGTAACACATAGATCCATACAAAAGTCCACATTAGAGATACCATACTCAACATGGATGCATGAATTCCACCCCCAAACCATAAAAATTGAACTTTCTCACCATCTTTAATAATTTCAACTTGCACCATTCAACCTCAGGCTTTAAAAGTAGGTCAAAATTTTCTAAAATAGTCACCCTAGGTGTCCATCCTAGCTTACCCCATTATGGGGGAAGGAACAAAGGGGGGGTCCAATATGGAACAAAGGGGGGAAATCCTCATTCATACCCCCCACTACACATCACACCTAGATTTGAACCTTAGAAGGGACCCACATAACCAAGAGCTTATCCAATCACTCTCGATCACTCCTAAACATTGGAAAACCTAGTTAAAAGTGGTCAAAACCTTTCTATTTGGTGTTCCACACTAGGGGGAGGCCTCATTTGTGCTAAGCACCTTGACCCTAGCATGGATGGATGGGAAGTGACACAAAATTCCATAAATCGACCACCTAGTTACTATGTATGATCTTTATACTCTTGTATAGCCTTCAATAGCCTATCTCTTGCATTCAAACAAGCTAACTTGCAACTTTGTATCATATCCCATGTTGGTGAATCACTACTCCATGCCATCCAGTATGGAACCAACATTGGGGTTTAAGGGGGTATAATATAAAAATCCTCTTTCCAAACCTCTAACGACCATAGTTCTTACATTGAGAGTGTTGTTGCCCCTCTATGACCTTCAGTAGCCAATAACCCCCTTTTTTTCTTACCCCCTTTGGAATGCACATGCATGTCCAAAATTGATCAAAATTTATCAAAAGTCAACCCCTTGGAGTCCTCCGTGTTGACAAACCCCCCTTGGAGGAAGAAGGGGCTTAGCATGAAAACAAGGGGGTAACATAAACCATTAATAAATTAACCTTAAAATTGACACATTTTGACTTTGGGTGATGCCTAACAGCATTGGCAACCCCATGAATGTACACCCATGCCCAAGACTGATCAAAATTTGTCAAAAATTAGCCCCTTAGAGTCTTCCACATTAACACATCCTCTTGGAGGAGGGCATAGGATGGAAACAAGGGGGTAACTTTAAAAATTAATAAAAATGCCTTAAAATGAGAACTTTTGATCTTGGGTGATGCCCAATAGCTCCAACAACCCTCAGAATGCATATGCATGCCAAAATTAATCAAACATTATTAAAAATAAACCCCTTGGACTACTCCACATTGACAT
>MNCI01036474.1:125377-152413 GCA_015680685.1 Gnetum montanum | reverse complement strand
GGAGGAGGAGGAGGAGGCTGCTTAGTATGGAAATAATGGTGTAGCATAGAAAATAAATAAATGACCTTGAAATTAACAATTTTTGGGCTTGGGTGATGTCCATCAGCACCTGCAACCCTTGGAATGCACATGCATGCCCGATACTAGTCAAAATTTATCAAAAAATAACCCCTTAGTGTCTTCCACATTGACACCTCCTAGAGAGGGGTCTGAGCATGGAAATAAGGAGGTAACTTCAAGAATTAACAAAAAAGCCTTAAAATTGACAACTTTTGATGTTGGGTGATGCCCAATAGCTCCAACAACCCTCAAAATGCACATGCATGCCAAAAATTGATTGNGGTGCTTACCATGGAAATAAGGGGATAACATAAAAAATCAATAAAATGACCTTAGAATTAACAGGTTTTGGCCTTGGGTGATGTCTAGTAGCACTAGCAACCTCAGGAATGCACATGCATGTCCAAGACTAGTTAAAATTTGTCAAAAATTAGCTCCTTAGAGTCTTCCACATTGACATACCTCCCTAGAAACGAGGGGGGGGGGTGGTGGATGATGGGCTTAGCATAGAAATAATGGGTAACTTCAAAAATTAATAAAAAATTCTTAAGATTATTAACATTTGATCTTGGGTTGTTCCTAGAAGCTTCAACAACCCTAGGAATACACATGGATGCCAAAAATTGATTAAAATTTGTCTAAATAGACCCCTTTAATTCCTCCATGTTGACATACCTCATTCAAGGATGGTGATAACATAAAAAATCAATAAAATGACCTTAAAATTGACAAGGTTTGGCCTTGGGCAATGTCTAGAAACTCTAGTAACCCTAAGAATGCACATGCATGCCCAAAACTAAGTAAAATATTTTAAAAACCAGCCCCTTTGAATCTTCCATGCTGACATAGCTCCTTGGAGGGGGATCTTAGGGTGGAAATAAGAGGGTGACCCCAAAAATTAATTTATAAACCCTAAATTAACAGAATTTTGATCTTGGGAAATGTCTAACAACACTGGTAACCCTACGAATGCACATGCATGCCCAGAACTGATCAAAATTTCTCAAAATTTATCCCCTTGGGATCTTCTATGCTAACATACCCCCCCCCCAAAAGGTGGCTTTAGTGTGGAAACAATGGGGTAACCTAAAATGGCTTAAAAGTAACAAATTTTGAAGTTAGGTAATGTCTAGTAGCACCAACAACCCCAAGAATGCATTTGCATGTTCAAAACAGATGAAAATTTGTCAGAAATAAATCCCTTGGAATTCTCCACATTGACATACCTTCCTAGAGGGAGGACTTAGCATGGAAACAAGGGCATAACTTTAAAAGCAAATTTAAAAACCTTAAAATTGACAAGTTTTGATCTTGGGCAATGTTTGGTAGCTTTGGTAACCCTAGGAATGTACATGCATGTCCAAAACTGATCAAAAGTTATAAAAAATTAGTTCTTTGGAATCCTCCATGCTAACACATCCCCCTAGGGGGGGGGGGGGGGGGGGGGCATAGGGGCTCAACGTGAAAATAAGTGGGTAACTCCAAAAATTAACTTAATGGTCTTAAAACTACTAACTTTTGATCTTCGATAATGTTTAGAAACTTTGATGACCCTAGGAATGCACATGCATGTCCAAAACAAATTAAATTTTTTTAAAAATTATCCCCTTGGGATACTCCATGTTGGCATACCTCCTTGGAGGGGGGTTCAGTGTGAAAACAAGGGGGTAACTTTAAAAATTAATTAAACAATCTTAAAATTGACAAATTTTGATCTTGGGCAGTGTTTAGCTATTTTGATAACCTTGAGAATGCACATGCATGTACAAAATCGATTAAAATTTGTCAAAAATTAGCCACTTGGAATTTTCCCTATTGACATACCCCCCTGGGGGCCACTTAGTATGGAAACAACAAAAAATTAACTTAAAAGCCTTAAAATTGAAAAATTTTGTTGTTGGGAAATGTTTGGCAACTTTGGTAGCCTTGGGAATGCACATGCATGTCCAAAATTGATCTCGATTTGTCAAAAGTTAGTCTCTTGTAGTCCTCCAAGCTGACATACCTCCTAGAGGTAGAGGGAAAGATATTAGCATGGAAACAAGGTGGTAACCACAAAAATTAACTCAATGGCCTTAAAACTAACAAATTTTGATCTTGCGTAGTGTTTGAAAACTTTGGTAACCTAGGGAATGTACATGCATGCCCAAAACTAGTTAAAATTTGTTAAAAATTAGTTCGTTGGAAACATCCACATTGACATACCCCCTTGGAGGTCAAGCTTAGCATGGAAACAAGGGGGTAACTTCAAAAATTAATCAGACAACCTCAAAATTAACAAATTTTGATCTTGGGTAGTGTCCAATAGCTCTGGTAACCCTAAGAATAATGCATGCATTTCCAAAACTAATAAAAATTTGTGAAAAATCAGCCCCTTGAAATTGTTCATGCTAACATACCCCCCCGGGGGGGTGGGTGGGTTAGGACTTAGCATGAAAACAAGAGGATGACTCTAAAAAATTAACTTAAAAGCCTTAAAACTAATAAATTTTGATCTTGGGTAGTGTCTAGAAACTTTGACAACCCTAGGAACATACATGCATGTCTAAAATTAACCCTAATTTGTCAAAAATCAATCCCTTAGACTTCTCCAGGTTGACATACCCCCTAGAAGTGGGGGTGGGGGGGTGGTCCAAGGTGGGGGCTCAACATGGAAATAAAAGGGAAACTTCAAAAATTAACTTAATGGCCTTAAAACTAACAATTTTTGATCTTGGGCAATGTATGGGAACTTTGATAACCTTGAGAATGCACATGCATGCCCAAAAGTAATTAACATTTGTCAAAAATAAGCCCCTTGGGATCCTCCACACTAACATACCCCCTTCATGGGGGGGCTTAGCATGGAAATAGGGGTGTAACTTCAAATATTAATTAAAAAACTTTAAAATTGAAACATTTTAATCTTGGGAAGTGTCTAGTAGCTCTGGTAACCCTAAGAATGCACATGCATGTCCAAAACTAATTAAAATTTGTCAAAATTAGTCTCTTGAAATTGTCCATGTTGACATACCCCTTTGTAGAGGGGGCGGGGGGTTGTGGGGAGGGGAGGGGAGACATGGAAACAAGGGGGTAACTCCAAAATACTAACTTAAAAGCCTTAGGATTGACAACTTTTGATCTTGGGTAATGTCTAGTAGCTTTTACAACCCTGGAAATACACATGCATGTCCAAAATTGATCAAAATTTGTCAAAAATAAACCCCTTAGAGTCCTCCAAGCTAACATACCCCCAGAGGGGGTGGGGGAACTTAGCATGGTAAAAAGGAGGTAACTCCAAATAATTAACATAAAAGCCTTAAAACTAACAAATTTTGATCTTGGATAGTGTCCAACAGCTCCAAGAACCTCAAGAATGCACATGCATGTCCAAAATTGATCAAAATTTGTTGAAAATTAGCCCCTTCAGTTCCTCCATGCTAACATACCCTATTGGAAGGGGGCACTCACCATGGAAACAATGGGAAACCTAAAAAACTAATTGAAAATCCTTAAAACTAACAAATTTTCATCTTGGACAATGATTAGTAGTACTAGCAACCCTAGGAATGTACATGCATGCCCAAAACTGATTAAAATTTATTAAAAATTAGCCCTTTGGAATCCTCCATGTTTATGTACTCGCTAGAGGAGGGGCTTAGCATGGAAATAAAGGGATAACCCTTAAAAACCTAAAAATTGCCTTAAAACTAATAAATTTTGATCTTTCGTAGTGTTTGGTAGCATTAGCAGCCCTAAGAATGTACATGCATGCCCAAAATTGATCAAAATTTATGAAAAAATAGTCCCTTTAAATATTTCATGCTAACATACCCCCCTAGAAAGGGTGCTCAACATGGAAACAAGGGTGTATCATTAAAAAAATAATAAAAAGCCTTAAAACTGATCACTTTCAATCTTGTGTAATGATCAGTAGTACTAGCAACCCTGGCAATGTACATTCATGACCAAAATTTATCAAAAATCAGCCCCTTGGAATCCTCCATGCTAACATACCCTCATGGAGGAGCAGTTCAATGTATAAGTAAGAGGATCTTAGCATAGAAGGTATAGAACTCTCATTTTAAACCTCAAATAGCCTNACTAAAGAGTCTTCAGTTATGTCACCCATCTCTAAGTCAAGGATTTTAACTAGGCTTTAAGGCCACTCTAGAGGTCTCTCTATTGAGGCTTTGTAGTCAACAAGACTTTCAAGCCCAAGATCTAGGCAATTAGGATTAATATACTATTTTACATCACCATGAGCTCGATTTAGGCTCAAAGGTAGACTGATCAACTTCTAGGTACTCATACTTTAATCCTGCATGTCAACCAAAAGCATATTAAATGGTACCTGGGTAAAACTTAATAAAAATTGCTTAAAATGCTATAAAATCATGCAAATATGTTATATTCTAGTGCAAAAAAGTTCATCCAAGGCTATAAATATGGTAAAAGTAAGCAAACAAAGTGTAAAAGAGGCCAAATAAAGGTCAAAAAATGAATAAGGCTACAATTAGTCAACAAGGATCATGGTTTTGCTAGTTTTTGGCCTTGCTAGGCCATGATGCTAGTTTGAANTTAAGTTTTACCCAGGTACCATTTAATATGCTTTTGGTTGACATGCAGGATTAAAGTATGAGTACCTAGAAGTTGATCAGTCTACCTTTGAGCCTAAATGGAGCTCATGGTGATGTAAAATAGTATATTGATCCTAATTGCCTAGATCTTGGACTTGAAAGTCTTGTTGACTACAAAGCCTCAATAGAGAGACCTCTAGAGTGGCCTCAAAGCCTAGTTAAAATCCTTGACTTAGAGATGGGTGACATAACTGAAGACTCTTTAGTTGAGGTTCTTGTCACAACACACAATTGTGAGGAGAAAACCCTTAAACTAAGTTCCTCACTAGAACTTGAATAGGCTCAAGACATCACTAAGGTCCTATGAGGAAACATTAAGCCTAGACCCATTCTTAGTATAACACAATATTTTACTTGACCCTAGCATTAGATAAATTAAGCAAAAATTATGTAAGATAAGACCTTATTTGACCTTAGCTGTTCATGATGAGATCTCGAAACTTTACCAAGTTAGTTTCATTAGGATTGTTAACTATGTAAAATGGGTTTTCAACATAGTGGTAGTCCCTAAGAAAAGTAGGAGTATCCATATTTACATTAATTTTTGAGACCTAAATAAAGCAACTATTAATAATGACTTCTCATTTCCTAGTATTGATCAGCTTATTGATACCAAGGCAAGGCATGGTTTATTGTCCTTTATAGATGGGTTCTCATGATACAACCAAATTAGGATCAACATAGAGAACCAACTTAGCATGACCTTCATAACCCCTTAGAGGACCTTTCTCTATACAATGATTTCATTTGGTCTTAAGAATACAAGAGCAACCTACCAATGATCCATGACTTATATTTTTAACAATTACATGCTAGGTTTTCTTAATGATTACGTGGATGATATAGCCATTAAGTCCAAAGAGGATAGTAACCATGCTAATGACCTAGATCTTGTGCTTAAATTATGCCTCAAATATGAGCTTAGGCTCAATCCTAAGAAGTATGTCTTTGATGTCAAGATTGGCAAGATGCTTGGCTTTATACTATTTGATGCAGGGATACATGTCAATCTTGATAAGGTTAAGGCCATATCCAAATTAGTAGTGCTTGCCAACCTTAAGGAGCTCCGAGGATTTCAAGGCATATTTTAATTTATTCACAAGTTTATTGCTAGGCTTACAGATAAGTTACATCCCATGCAACACTTGCTTAAGAAAGGGGTTCACTATGAGTGGATGGCTGAATGCCAAGAGGCCTTTGAAACCCTTAAGCAAGAGTTGGCACAAGTACCAATGGTCTATCCTTTGTAAGAAGGTAGACCTTTTTACATCTACCTAGCCATATCTAACACATCTGTTGCCTCTTTAATTTGTTAAAAATAAGATGATGTAGTTGAAATGATAGTATAATATCTTAGTCATGCCTTAGTTGTTCATGAAACCTAATACACTAAAGTGGAGAAGTATTAACTAGAACGAGTCCTCCCATTGAAGAAATGGAAACACTACCTTTTTAGAAGCCAAGTCAATGTCATTTGTAAAGATAATGTGCTCATAACCATAACTATCAATATCTATAAGATTAGTTTTATAGCTTGATGGAAAGCCATAACCATAGAGTTTGACCTTCATTACATCTCTCAATCCTTGACAAAAGGTCAAGCTATATCCATACAACTCATAGTTTTACCTATTGATGACCAAGCAACCATAGATCTTGAATTCCCTGATGAGAATATAAATACTATTAGCTAAGTACCTAAGGGTTATGAGGTAGTCATGAACTTTGAAGAAGCTTCAACTAACCATAGGGCCAATGCTACTACCATCATAACATTCCCGTCTAGTCAAATCCAACTCTTTGCTTACTATTTTAAGTTTCCATTTACCAACAAAATAGTGGAGCACAAGGGTTTGATTAGTGGGTATGATGGTAGCTCATGACCTGAGAATTAGATGTTTATCAATTAAAGGTGATTCCCAACTTGTGGTTAACCAAGTAATGGAAGTCTATGCATGTAAATCCAAACACTTACAACCATACTATAACCTAGGGAAATAGTTGTTACAATAGCTTATAGATGTTGATGTCCAACATGTACCTTGAAATGAGAATGCCATAGCCAATGTAGCTGCAACATTAGCTCTTAATGTGATGGTAGATGTGTTTAGTAAGTTTTCCATTGTAATAGTAGACTATGCTATTTCCATCATGCAAAACACTAAAGATACCTTTGTAGCCATCATGCATACTACTCTTATTAGGGAGTGGTACAAATTTTACCTTGTACATGGTAAGTCTTCGCAAGGCCTAACTGCTAGCCAAAAGAATGTTGTACAAAAAATATTGAAGCAATATGTCATCGTAGGTGATAACACATTATGTCGATGATCCTATGATGGTATATTACTAAAATTTTTAGGTAAAACTGAAGTTAGAACAATCCTAGAGGAGGTTCACAAGGGTGTTTATGGAGGACATATAGGACCAATAGCCATGATTACTAAGACTAGGTGGTTAGGTTACTATTGGGCCCATATGGAAAGTGACTGCATGCAAAAATTTAAGCATTGTGACACGTGCTAATTACATAGTAACCTCACACTTGTCACTAATAGAGTTATTTAATACATAGGTCACCTGGCCATTTCAATGATGGGGGTTGAATATCATTAGACCTATAACACCCAAGTCTTTCATAGGTCATAGCTTGTTCATCACTGTAATCGAATACTTTATGAAGTGAGTTGAGGCTATTCCCTTAAGGAAGACTACATCTAAACATGTTTGCAAATTTATCTTAGATAACATTGTAGCCAGTTTTGGCATACCCATGACTATAGTTATAGATAACAGACCATAATTTAGTGGCCATGAAACAAAAGATTTCTATTACAACCTAGGCATTAAGCATTCTTTCTCACCATCTTATTATCCTTAGGCCAATAGACAATTATAGGTAAGTAACAAAGTAATTATCAACTTACTAAAGAAGATGCTTAATAATAGCATATGTAAACGGGATAAGCCCCTTGTCCATGCACTATGGGCTTATAGAACAACCTATTGCATAACAAATAGAGCAACTCTTTATAGCCTAGTTTACGATTCTAAAGCTATGATATCTCTTGAATTGTAGGTGCCATCACTTCAAGTATCCTTGACCAACTTCATCAATAATAAGAAAAATAAGGAGTTGTAGATAGTGGCCCTAGACTCATTGGAGGAGAAACATATGCAAGTGCTTACTCACATTGAAAATTATTAAGAGAGGTAGAAATGATAACACCACCATAGCTTGAGCAAACATAAGATCAAGGAATGTGACCTATTCCTTAAAGACATTTGCAAACATGTAGATAAATTCTCAATCAATTGAGAATGACCTTTCTTAGTCACCAAATCTTATGATAATGGAGCATTTAGGATAGCTTATATGAATAGGAATGAACTGGCCAATCTAGTCAATCATTCCTATTTGAAGCCACATTACATGTAGTTGATGATCATTAACAAGTAAGCTAGCTATAACATAGTCTACTAAGGGCTTAAACCAACAACATAACCTATTGAGGCCTTAAACTGGAAACATGGCTTGCTGAGGCCTTAAATTGACAACATGGCCTACTAAATCCTTAAACTAGCAACATGGCCTGAAAGGGCCTAAAATTGGTAACAACACAACCTATTAAGGCTTTAAACTGGTAGCATGACTTGCTAGGGCCTAAAATTGGTAGCCTCACAATTTGCTAGGACTTTAAACTACTACCATAGCCTACCATAGCCTTGAATTGGCAACATTGGTGACCTATATTTTGTGATTTTATTATCCATGTGGCCTATATATGCATTGTAACATTGGAACATGCCTTTTTTTCTTGGTTTTCATGTTCTATTGGAGTTATGTTTATAGGATGAAGCCTAGAGTTGTTACAAAGATGCAATTATTTATGGTAGCAAATCACCATGTGACCTCGATGCATCAGATTTGATGAGTTTGTTCTACTATGTCAAGAGTGATAGTACCATTACTCTTTCTAAAACCACTCCTTTAATCCAACTTTGTACCTTGATGATAACCTTCCCTACCCTAAGCAACAATATTGGCATATGGTTACTATTCATATACTATAGCCATATGATATATCCTTAGCATGCTCCATCCTCAAGTCCACTTGAATGTAACAAGAATTCATTTAGTGAGAAAACCATTAAGTCCATTGAGCATAGCACATCTTGTTTGATGGGATAACTCTCAAGTTTGTTGAGTGTAATGCAACTCACTTGATGGGAAAACTATGTTAAACCAACCCTAGTAGTGAAATCCAATATAGGTTTCACCCCACAAAAGAGAAAAAAAAGGAGGAAGAAAATTTCCAAGGAGCCAAATAACTAAGGAAGCATTAAAGCCCAATGCCCAAAGAACACATGGAGTGAAGTGGTTGGTTCCTCCAATGCATGTTTTTGAGCAACCAACACTTCAAAATATGTTAGTACCACACTATAGCCATGGTGAAAACACTTAGAATGCATTGTTAACCTCTATGATCATCTTCGTAACTATAACTACCATTTCTTCATAATCATAATCCAATCCCATCATCACAAACACTCTTCAACATGGCTTAACATGATTAAATTAAGCGTGGGGAGGGGATGTTGATGGTGGACCTATAGTGTTGTTTTGTATTCTTTATTAGTGTCTCTTAGGTTAGTCCTCTAGACACCAACAAAAAGGGGTGAATGAAACACCACCAAATTTTCATGTTGAAACCCTTGTAATCCCATCCCATAAAACCTTAGGTAATATTTTATTTTAAATGTGAAGGTTGTAACTCATAAAGGGGCAATCTCACATATTTCATACTTTTAGGGCTGAAAATGCTTCATAAGTGACCCAAGCCTCGTTCTCCAAGTGAAAAAAGTCACATAGTATCTATATTTGATCTTGGGGAAGTCAAAAATGTCTTTTGGAATGCCAAAAATGGAAATTTGATGGATTTTATAGCAATTATAAATTTCTCTACATTGACACAACGCATGTAGGAGGGTAAGCTAGCTAGAAGACTTCAAGGATAGCATGGAGGAGTGCAAGGATGGTAGAACTCACCCACCCATAGCATGGAAAGGGAGTAACCTATCTTGGAGGGGTTGACCCTCATCCCTAGCATTGACTTTCCATCCCCCCTCAACATTGACACACTTCCCCCAATGGGAGGGGGTTGACGAGCTAGGAGAGAAGTGGGGACAAGGTCGTGGGGGGGAGGGGGTGGGGGGGTGGGGGTGGTGGAGTGGGGGTGGGTTTAGATAGCATGGAGGTGGCAAATAACTAAGACACATGGGGGGTGAACCTCACCAACCCCCTTCACATGGCCTTTAATTTTTAGTAATTTATAAGCAAATTTAGAGCCAATTAATCATCAATTTGGAAACCAATTTGCAGCTAATTTTCAGCTTGAATCATGGCCATAACCTTATAAAAACCAAACCTTGGCACCATGTGAAGGTTCTACGCTTTTGCAATTCAGCACCCTTGGCATTTTGACATCCAAGAGCTCTTGCTTCCTTAGTAGAAACACAACTTCTTAGAGCCTAGAAGCATGGAACCTCTACAACTTATTACCCTTACCTTTGGATATATGAGCTTTGGGTGTCAATGTTATCCCCCCAAGGATCATCAAATGCCAATATGATGTAGTTTCGCCACCCCAATCCTTCACATTTCGATAACCCCTAGCATCAACCAATTTTATAGATCTAAGGATGAGAAAAAGGAGTTTTGATAGAATTAGGAGTAGTAGAGATACTAGATCATTGACTTGATTGTGGCTTGAACGGACTCTAAACCCCTACCCAAGTCGATCCTCCTTCTGCCCCCCTTCTTGGGCATCAAATTTGTACACATCTTTGAACTTATTCTTTATTTATTTAATAATGTTTATCATTTAATTTTATGTATAATTTTATAAATAATCATTATATTTTGAGTGCATGACTTCATAGATTTTCATATTTTTATACTTTTGTTACACCCCCATTTTGCACCCCACCTAAGTCCCCAGGTGATCTATTGGATCATTAAGGGCACCTTGAATTCCATTTTTCTTTTAGAGGTTCTAGGGGAGTCTGGGTTGAGGCTACCTATGAGTAAGAATCCTTGCTTTCTCAATTTTTATCATTTTGACTCAATTTTTAAGTTTTGGTAGTCTCTGGAGGGTTCGATAGGATTTTATGATTGGTATGTTGCACTAGGATGTTAATTTGGCTTGTTTATGGCCTATTTTTGGATTTCTATAGAGCATCCATGCTAGGGCCACATTGGTTAGCATGGATAGGGGCTTTCACATTGGTTTTTGGAGGCTCTAGGAAGGTCTAAAGGTTAGGTTTTTACACTTTGAAGGTTTTCAAATGCTCAGTTGATTCCCACAATGGCCAAAATATTGATGTTAAATTATAAATTTTATTTTGCCTTGTTTTGTGTGTTTTTGCTATTTTCTTTGAAAAAGAAACACCACTTTTCCATTTTTATAAGAAAATGGCATGGTATTTTGGTTTCTAGGATTATGAATTTGTTGTTTTCTATTTTCTAGTTAAATTGGCTATGGAATCACTAAATTTTAACTTATGATTAATTTTTTATGACTTTTTCCATAAGTCAATTCAAGGTGGATTGTTAGTTTTTTTTTTTTTTTACTATTTTACCCCCTCAAAACTAGGTAGCATTGATACTATAATAAATTTTTTCTACAAATGTCCTAGCTTCTTGGGGATTTCTAAGGCTCTATGGGGGGTTTGACATTGATTTTGGACATTTTAAAAAGTTTATGATATTTTTTGTAAGTGATTTACTCTAGTCCTTTTTCTAGAGTTTAGGCATTTTGTGAAATTTCAAAGTGTTTCTAGGCTTTTTTTGTGAATTTTTTCCAATTTTGATACTGCAAAATTGATGTCAAATCTTGTTGAATTTTTTTTATGGATAGTCTTTAGACTTTATAAATAAAAGTTTAGTGCTAAATTATCATTTTGTTGGTGTTTAATTACCCTGTACAGTTGTAGTTTTGGTTGTTGTAACTACAAAATCCTCTAGTTGTATGGGCAATGTTGGTCTATTTTTAGTAATTTTTTGGTGATTTTTAAAGGTTCATAAGGTTATTTTTAGGTTTTATTTTAGCTTCCAATAGCTAGTAGAATGTTTTAAAATTTTCAACTAGCCTTCCTAGTGTTTTTGCTATAGCTAATTTCATCGTAAACTAGGATTTCTAGTCAAAATTTTGTTAAATTTATGTTGGAATTTTGCAACTATTGTTCAAAAAAGATTGGTACAGGTAATTCTTATGGTTTCACTTATATTTTACACAAAATTTTTACAATTTCTATGCATTTTTCCACCATGAAGTTTCCATTAGTGTTCATTGGTTGTTTGGCCTTTTCCTTAATTTTTGCTAAGCCTTCTTTTTGATTTTAATGGTTGTAAGTGGTATACTTTGTTATTTTGTTTGATATGGAAAAATTGATAGTGTGGTTATAATAATAATTTTTTCGTTATTTAATGGTTAAATTTTAGTTATGGTGATATGAGGTCATAATGGTTATTGTTGGGTTGTGCAAGACCTTTTTGAAAATAATCTTAGTGGTGATTAAGCTAGTTGGGCTTATGTTGAATCCACACACTAGAGTCCAACACCCCACCTACTAACATAGTATTGGAACATGGCTCTCTATGGTTTAGGCCAAGGACCAAAGAATTCATGACATTCTTATTACAGAATTTTAGTGTGATGGTGTGGTCACACTTAGCATCCCATAAGATGGTCATCATCGTGGAAACCTTACTATCCAACTCTTCGAGATTGATCATCAAATTCATAGTTGATGATCCTTGAAACACCACAAAAATTTTGAGTTTAGCATTTATCTGACAAGAATCAGATCCCCGTGACCTACAGACGATCTTGGCCACATTTGAGGCCATACAGGGCAACTCTGAGAATCAAAACACCTGGTTTTTATCAAGTGTTACGCCCAGCATACACGCCCAACGTATACGCCCAGCACTCCAGCGTCTACGCCCAACGTATACGCCCGGCTCTCCGGCGTACACACCCAGCTACGGCAGATGCACACGCTCGACAACAAGATCTCCAATGGCAGCATGAAGATTACACCGAAGAGCAAGGATTGAAGCAAGTGGACATCCTTCGGCGTATACGCCCGGCGTATACGCCCAACATTCACCAGCGTATACGCCCAGTGTATACGCCCAACGTTCAGCATCCGTCAGCGTATACACCCCAGCGTATACGCTAGCATCCATCCAAGTCCACGCCCAGCGTATACGCCGGCCTATTGTAACGTATACGCCCAACGTATACCGAGTTTCTAAATTGTAACGCCCGGTCTATACGCCACGTGTCTCCCAATCCGATTTTCCTGGTAACCCTACCCCTATAAATAGTCCAGTTTTCCACATTTACCTGGTCCGCAAAAATTTACCAGAGCAGGCCCGGAGCAATTACGCTGCAGAAACCCCCTTACGCTTACGCTTACGCTGGAAGTCCTGTACGCTGAGCACAGTCCATGCTCTGCCTACCGTGTCAGCCGGCTGCATCCCTCCGTCCACCGGGGCTTTACGTCTGCCTTGTGTCCCTACACAACTGCGTTAGACCGGTGCACAACATTTTAACTCTATAATCCACTGTTCATGCTTGTTGCAAGTTCTTTTATAGTTTTACGTCAATTTGGCCCATGCTTCGTTCACGCCTGCTTACGTTTACGCTCCGTCTGCGTCTGTGTACGTCCACTGTTTACGCCTTTTACATCTATTTACGCCCTTTGTATTTTTTTACGCTATTTACGCTGTTAACGCCTGTATACGCTTACGCTGGGCTATCTCTATTTACGCTGTTCATGCTCGACATTGTTTACGCCCCTCTACGCTTATGCTGTCAGCGCCTGTTTCGCCGTCTACACTCTGTTTTACACATAGCCCAGCGTATAACACTTCGATGGTGCTCGGGGAAGTCCTTGTTTGATCCGCGTGTGGACCATCCAAGGCACTCTGCCTTCGTCCACTCCAGCTCGCCCTCAAGCGGAGGCAGGGTTGACTGTGCTAGTCCGCTGATCTTTCGGTGCCCGTAACGTTCCAGCCTCGCACCGACGATTTCGGTCGGCATAGTTTTTGACGCTAGAAGGAGGGCCTCTTCGCTAAATAGACTTCACGTTCCTCAGCGTTTACGCTCATCAGCATCTCCGCTGCCGTTGTCAAACCCCTGACTCAGCGTCTACGCTGTCGATTCTTCAGCGTTTACGCTGCACATACCCTAGCGTATACGCTGCACGCTTACGCCAGCGTTTATGCTGCATACCCTAGCGTATATGCTGCACGCTTACGCCAGCGTTTACGCTGCATACTTACCTAGTAAACTCGTCTACGCCAATCGCATACACTACGTTATCTGCATCAATCCCACACACTCGAACCGTCTATCATCATGAATCCCATCAACATCACCGCTGCTACCACCCAGAACGTTAACATCTCAGACACAACGGCTGCCCAGCAATCTATCACACAACATATTGGAGGGCAATCCACAATGGGGCCCCGTCGGTCGTTGAGGTTGCAGGGGAGAGACCCTGCCGCTAACATTATAAGCCAAGACGAGTATAACTTCATCTGCATTAAGATGCATGCAGGCCTGGTAGTAGATCGGGCTGAAATGGAGGTAAAAAGGAAATTTGAAATCTTCTACAAAGGGGGATATGAATTCATCCCTTCCCCATACGACGTAATCCATATTCCAGAACAATTCTCAGAACTCTTTACGTAGCTCCTCTTGCACAGGAGCCAAGTGCTAGACCAAATTACGGCAGACCCACAACGGGATGAGGAGGACGAGTTCACTGCACAATCTGAGCATGAAGACTCCTATCATACTCTTAGTCCACATAACCACATGAACCCCATATTTAACCCGGACGCAGGAGAGACCATACCCCTCCAACCCGTTAACTCCACCCACACCCAAGCACTATTACAAGAAACATCCGCGTCAGCCCAGATTCCCCCCCAGGGCAACCCTTTGCCCAACGCCTTCCCTTTTACGACTGCAGGTTCATCCTCACAAGCACCACCCCCTCACAGTAACCTGGGGATGACGTTCCAGTCCCAAGTGGTAAGAATGCCACACGTTATACCCATATCCACACCTGCCCACTACATCTCGCATGTCCAAATGCTTGCACCCCCTTTCACTGCCGTAACCCAACAAGGGACCTCCTCATACAACATGGCCAGACAATGGCCGATGATGGGCACGATGTCGCACCAGATTTCCCACCACTATGTGCCACCCCACACGTTTCCACAAGCTCATGTGCCTCAGGCACAGCCACGACCATAGCAGCAACACCCTCTTCTCTATAATGTAGTGCCCCTAGTGCCATCTACTGTACACTTCCCACAAACGCTACCACCAACAACGCAACTTTCAGCCTTTCAATCCACCGTTCAACAGTCTAACCCATACAGTATGTCACAAAGCCAAACCACGATGCTCCCAAGCGCTCAAGATTGGGCAGATGCCAAAAGAATGATGCAGGAACTAACTGACGAGGTAAAACGCCTCAAGACAATCGCTGACGGGGAATTGAAGGTAGTAGACTTCTATAACGATGACCCCATCAGTTCTTCTGTCCCGCCTTTAACTCTACCCAAGGGCATCTCCCTACCAACGCTAACCAAGTATAATGGGGAGACAAATCCTAACGCGCATTTAATAATGTTCAGATTGGAGTGCACACTGCTACAAGCATGGCCCCATGCAATTCTTCACGTATTTCCCAGGTCCCTCTCGAGGAGAGCACTCGATTGGTATAGGGCACTCCCAAGAAACTCTGTTTCCTCCTTGGAAAACCTACTACACCAGTTCGTGACCAGGTTCAAATATAACCTGAAACTCGAGGCCATCCTAGATAGCCTCATGCAGGTCAAGCAGACACTGCTTGAACCGGTCCAGAAATTTATTCAGAGATGGAGCGCAGCCCTCAATGAGCTACACGAGGAAATTNATCGATAGAAGGGGCACAACAACAAACTAGGCCGCCTCAAGCCCCCGCTAATTACAACAAACCAACTCCAACGGCTACGCCAGAACCATCGTCACAGCATAATCCAGCGAACCGCACGCGCAACTTTGAGAGGAAAGAACCCTCTCAATATACACCTCTACCCATGAAGCCATCCCTGCTTTTTGACCAGCTCCTAAAGGCTGGTTTAATGCAGCATAAACAATTATCTCCCGCGGCCATCCAGAGACATGATCGGTTCTGTCAACTCATTCAGAACCCAAGCCTAGCAATGCCGAATGAGCCCCCCGTACCTAAAGGCTTCCGGATGGATCGCTTTTGCGATTACCATCAACGAAATGGGCATGGAACAGATTACTGTTTCACCTTGAAGCAGGACCTGCAGCGAATGATCGATGAAGGCCAAATCACCTTCGATGAAGCAAACCCGATTCAACCATAAAACCAAGCCATGGGAGTCTATAAAGACCCTTTAAACACTAAAGAGGCACCATACACCATCAGTACAATCTGCCTTGACGATGATTCTGAGCCATCTTACGTTAATACCATATCTCCCGAATATACGCGGCCAACATCCAACAAACCTTTTATAGTTCGCACGCTTGTCCCTGCGTCTACACCTACACCCTGGCCGCACCATCCTTTACACCAGCTGTATGTCGTTCAGATACCCTAGGCAGTGGCATCACCTAACACCATGACACGCGACAAGCCGTATGTGGTGCGGGTCCCTCCTGTCACTCCCCTAAACGCACAAACTCCGAATAACCAGCCTACTCCTTTTGTGGTCTAAGTACCCTCAGCAACTGCAATAGCGGAGGCCCAACCTTCGCCCAAACCAACCCCATTTGTCATTAGAATACCTAAAGGTCCCCAGGACTACCAAGCCGCTGTGTCACAAACACAACCCCAACCTAAGCCCTATGTTCTTAGGGTGCCTGTCCAACCCTCTAACCAAGCACATCCAGTAGTACAAGAGTCACCCCGTCCAACCCCATATGTGGTAAAACTCCCAGCGCAAACCGAAATGCAAAAACCAACGGCACCTCCGCGCCGCACGCGAGAATGTCCCGGAGATAGACTTGCGCGTGAACGTACGGAGAATGGATGCCAAAGGTTAGCTCTGGGGCCACCTAAGCCCACTCCCCTCAACTCTGTGCCCATGTCATTAGCTACCGACCAACCAAGCACAGGCAATGAAGGCCAATCATCTGAAAAACATGAATCATCCGAAACGACAGCTTCGAGAACTGACAAACCAACAAGACGGGAGATAAAACTGTTGGGTCCAATGGACCCAATCAGTACCGATAGAAACACCCCCAACTGTGAAAACTTTGCAGCAGCCTTGACACAAGTCACGCAAGCATTAAAATAAAAAAACACTTCACTGAGCTTGTATGACTTAGTATTAACATCCCAAATGCATCGGGAAGCTTTAGTACGCATGTTAACGTCAATCCCGGTGAGCGAGGACTTACCCCCAAACAAACCCTCCATCCATGCGGTGATGTTCTCACCTCACGGGACTACTCCTAAGCCACTAAGTTTCCATGATGACAACGTCAAATTGAATAGGAGAACGGGGGAGATAACAACAGCCCCCATGTTTATAACAATATGTATAAACAGGTTTAAAATACATAGGTTCCATGTAGACGATGGAGCTGCGACAAACGTTGTGCCGTACCACATCATTGAACAATTAGGACTTACTGAACTACTAAAACTAACCACGACTACATGTTTAAGGTCATTCAGTGGGTCACGCGTAATGGTGAAAGGAACCATAACCTTGAACTTCATAGCAGGCGATCAATTCCCGACATCTGCTGAATTCCTAGTGATGGAAGAAATGCTAGGGTTTAACCTGATCTTAGGAAGACCGTGGCTAGCCCAACTGAGAGCTGTCTCTTCCCCCATCCACCAAGAAATCCATCTGCCTTATGAAGGTGGAGAAATCATCATACATGGCAAAGCAGTTGCTCCTATTATCTCATCGCATATAGACATGGACCAAGGCTCGAAAGTCAAACTTGAAAAGCCTGGCCAAAATGACAAAAATCTACGATCATCGGTAAACAACAAATCTTCCGACATGGAACAAAAATCTCATCAAAGAGAAATGTCTGTGCCTCCTCAAGTAGAAAATGATATAGAGCTCCCTAGGGACACTGAAATGTCCGAAAGCGCTAACACAGAAGACATTCCATCAGAGGTCCCTTGGGCCGAATTTCCGTTTAATATAATCAGCGAAGGTGACGTTGAATACCAGATCATACTGATTGAAAAATCGTCTAACATTAAAACGAAAAAGATCAAAAAATTACTGAAGTGATCCTATCACTCATAGTCCGAAATGACGTTAAACTATAAAAAGTCCAAAACAAAATTAAACTACGATAAAACAAGAAAAACAATTAAATACCACCTCCGGTCCGAAATGATACTAAACTATCATGTCCGCAATGACATAAAACTAGCCATGATCAGCAATGATCGGTTAACTGAAAAATCTATCCACGTCCTCCAAAACATCCCTTGCTTACGCATGAGGCCCGAAATGGCCATAAACTACGCATGGGGCCCGAAATGGCTAGAAACTAGTACTTGCTTTCTGTTCTACTTTGATATTCGCTTCTTGTATTGCTATTTAAAAAGAAAATAAACCAAAATATTTTACATTTCTACAGCATGTTAAACCCAAAATCAGCAACAAATATATATATATATATATATGCATGTTATTATATACAATCAACCATCTCTGTTCATTTCATAGTATTCAAGTTACGCTTTCAGTACAAGTTTAAATCGAAAAATGAAAAAATGTTAAAATGCTAAGCGTTTGGGGCATGAGGATCATCCTCCTTGGGTCCACCAGCATCAGAGGCCCCCGCTCCACTGGGGCCAGCTTCTCCAGTCTCATCCCCACCTTCATCCTGAAGAGACCAAAGAGGAAATAATCAACACAAAGACGAGCGAATGTCAAAATTTCAAACATTAATCAATCAATTAACTCCAAAAAGAGACAAAATGCTTACCATAGGAGGTCCCCCCAAGCCAAATTCAAGCCGCCGTAGGATCTCCTCTTCAGAAACACTTGCCCAGTCCGTCCCATCGAGACCCAAGTCGATATCAGCCAGAGCCTTTCCTTTGTCAACGTCTGACCAGGTGGGACGTTTCAAAGGGAATTCGCCCACCGACACCTCCCCAGAGGCTGTCGTTATCCGCCGTTTAGGAGACTCCATCTCTACAATTGTGTTCTGAGCGAAGGTGTCAAAGGCGGAGCGCAGACCAAGACCCTCCACAAACATCTCTAACTGTCGCTTCTCAATAGAAACCTCTTTTAGCGACTTCTTGTATTGGTGCTTGTGGTTCTTTTCATCTTGCCCCCATTTGCGAACTTTAGAGGCGAAAGCCTTCCAATCTTGACATTTGACGTTCAACAAATCAATTTGGGCTCTGCGCTCCCCTAACCTCCGTATCAGCCCTACATGGCGATTGAGAAGGTTCCAATACCTTGTGTATGTGACCTCAGAGGTCCGCCAGGTGCGATCATTGTTTAATCTAGCTGTGGCAAACTCATATTGGGCCTTTAGATCGTCATGTTCCGTTGACAATGCAGAATTCTCCTTCTCTTTCACCTCGATTTGGAGCCACAATTGTTCAATGGATCTCCTACACGTCCACACCGTTTTGGCATTGCGAACGAAGCCCTCTGCTACCTCTTCATAAACAGGTCTAGGCACTTGTTCAATTTCAGGAGATAGTGTAGGCAAACTCTCCATATCGACGGGTTCGGACGGGTCCCACCTTAGTTGGGCACCTGTCCATAGGAAAAGACAAACGTTAGAACAAACAGAATTGGGCATCAAACTCTAACATAGTAAAAATCTTTGAATGCATCCATACCTATGTCAGGATTGATCCGTTCGATCCGCTCAACAACCTCTTCGGCCACCCCAGCTACGAAATCCCTTTTACTTGGCATTTCCATCCAAGTAAAAGGTCCATTCGTGCGTGAGCTGCTCGCCTTTGGAGGCACCTCGGGGGGGATCTCAGACTCCTTCTTTGGGACAGGCTCGCTCTCCTCTGAATCAAACAAAAAATTCACAATAAGGTAATCTAGAAATATATTAGGCTGCAACTAGGTAGAGAGACATACCATTCCTTCTGATCTCCTCCTACGTCGAAGGGTCTCCAAGATCAAGATTCCCCATAAGAAAGCTACTGAGCATGTCCTCAGTTTCCGCTTGGTCATCCAGGGGTACGGTACCTCCAGTTCTGCCTATTCCCTCCCCCAGCAATTCAGTTCCTCCCGCTGGGTCGGTCAGCTCCTCGTCCTCTGGTATGGTCTGCAAATCGTGTCTCTTGACTGCTCAATACAAAACAAATGAAGTCAGTTGTATACAACCAGTAATCGTTACAACTATTGAAATAAAAAATAAATTTTTTTTTACCAGGAATCTTAAATCGAATCCGCTTCACTCTAGGTTGCTCAATCTCACTGGTACCTTCAACCGTGCTGTCACGCTTCCCCAATTTGAATTTCGCTTTGCCTATTGTTTCCTTGACCACTCGCTCCGCCTTCCTTGCAGTAGGGGGGACCTCATTGGGTTCCACCCCTAGGCTGTCGCGTGTGTGGAGCAAGGGGCCAGATGATCCACCCGTAGTAATCGTAAGGGATTCATCAATCCCCTCGGGGGCGTCTTGGGACTTGGCTGTGTCAAATAAGTGGTTCACCCAGGGGCGAGATAACTGGTAACTATCACGCAAACAAATTTGTTTTTCCCACGAACCACCAAAAATTCAGCCAAGCGACGAATACAACTAGCGAAGAAAGCGAAGGTAAAATGAGATTGTTCCTCTATGTTTGAACGTAGCCGCTCTATATATTTGGTCATTCCTGATAATAAAAATTCTACCCAGTTATAACGCACGCCAGCCTCCAGAATAGTGCGCATGACTCGCACTGCTTCAACACCGAGACTCTTGACTTGTGATAGAGTCTTCGGAAACAAACGCCCTCTAAATAGGGGATAAAGTTCGTTGACTTCCTCAACCTTCGTTTTCCCCTGCATTGGGAACCCTTTAGCACCCTTCCTCACCCCTAGCCAATCCTCTAAATCACAGATCATGTCAATTTCTTTATGCGTCCTGTCCATAACGACTTTTACACCATTAGTAGGTACACCAAACAAATCCGCAAGAAATTGGGATGATAATTCAAAAATTACTTTCACACCCTTAATACGGGCGCTATAGCAAGAGACGGATCTATCAAATGAGTCTACAATCCCGATCATCTCCGCTATAGAAAAATTTGGGCTAGGGGCCACAAAGAGTGCCATGAGGCCGGCATGCTTCAAGCAGGTAACAATAGATGGTGAAGCCTTCTTTCGCAACCACTTCTAAGTGGCACTCGTTTCACCAAATTTCATCGAAAGAGTAGTTTCAGTCCTCCCAGTCACAATGGAATCCCTGCCGGAGGTAGTGCCAGCTGTAAAGGCAAACCCAAAACCTTCATATGAGCTTGACACTTGGCAATTGACCAAACCAAACATGACATCTAGGAAACTTGGCCAATTACTTTCAGTGTTGGACCTTGAAGTTTTGCCCAGATCAAAAGCAGACGGGAAAATCGGCCCATTAGGGGCCCAGTTGGCATGCAACCAACCATGCGCGGCACATTGCGCAAACGCCTTTGAAAATTTCTTGGGGAAGTTCTTCATGGCGTCCCTTGTGTGGGCCAATATGGTCCTGCGCAGGGTGGGACCCACCATGAACGCTTCCACGGCCGTACGCACCAATCCAATCCCATCGTCGCCTGCATAGGCCCCATCTGGCATAACCTTTGGCCTGCGGGAAGGAGATAGCATGTGTCGAAACGAGAGTAAGTATTTGAATGTGAGAAAGAAAGGAGTAGCCAAAACTAAAACGAAATTACCTTTCCACCCAGTATACTGTGCCAAGGGGATTCTGAAACAAAGTGTGCGCGTGGCCAGCTAGGAACAATGTGTTGTTGATGTAGTTGGGGCCCCGCGACAGCTGGTCCCACACACGTGTCAATGGACGGGTCGATTTCAGACCACCGGGGGAAACACCCTCGGCGACAAGCGGCCCTTCATCGATGTCCTCCATAAACATTCGGACGTCTTCCGCTGCGCCAGGTAACATGGCCTCAATAATGCTCCGTGCCACATCTTCGCCTAGATGAGACCAAACCACTACGTCGAAATAATCCAGCAAGAAGGCCAAAAATTTGCAAGCCCCGTCCCGGAACTAGACCCCATTGTGCTCAACGACCAAATTCGGGGTCGGGTCACCACCCTCCAAAGGACCAAACCATGTCAGAACCCCAACTAACTCAATCACTAGAAGGGGAGGTTCAATATCTCTGCAAATCATTGAAACAACACCAAAGATCAATACGGGAGACTTCATTTTGGAAATTAGACATTCACAGAAAATTTTTCTAAGTTATGCTCGGCGTATACGCTGGGCGTAGAGAAACAGTTACGCTCGGCGTATACGCTGGGCGTATGAAAACAGTTACGCTCGGCGTATACGCTGGGCGTGCGACAACAATTACGCTCGGCGTGCAAAAACAATTACACTCGGCGTATACGCTGGGCATGCGAAAATAGTTACGCTCGGTGTATACACTGGGCGTGCGAAAATAGTTACGCTCGGCGTATACGCTAGGCGTAGAAACACCGCATACCAAAAACTATCTACGCCGTACATAATACCAAAATTTACGCTGAACATGCTGTCAAATCTCCGACTTACGCCCGACGTATACGCTGTGGAAACCCTCGGCGTATACGCCGAGCGTACACCATCTACGCTAGACCATCTACCCTACAAAACAGATGCTAGAAATCAATGAAAACAGGGTCAAAGGCCTACCGGCCAGAAGATCCGGGCCATGCGGGGACGCTCGGGCGGGGTAGGCACCGCAGCATCGCCTGACTCTCCTTTGCGAACGTCAGTTCAGGTCCTTTCTATCCTTGGCCCTCTAGTTCTTTGCCTCTGCCCATCTCGGCGTCTACGCTGTGGCTTGCATGCGGTGTAAACAGAAGTCTTCTCGGCGTCTACGCTGGGGTTTTGCTCAGCGTCTACGCTGGGGTTTCGCTCGGTGTCTACGCTGGGGTTACGCTCTCGGTTTACGCTCACACCCAAAAAGTCAAATGACAAAATGACGCCCCCGCTCCCCTTTTATAGCGCGTTGACGCTGACGCTAATGCTGCCGCCGCCGCCGCCGCTTTTCCGTTTTTCTTGCTTTTTGCCTCGTTTTTCGCACTTTTTCGAATTCGCTTTGAATTTTTCAAAAAAGATATAAAATTTACACACATAAATGACATAAACAACAAAATTCGGCATTAAACTGTCGTTCGTTGCCTGGTAAGGCATTAAACTGCCGTTCATTGCCCGGTAAGGCATTAAACTGTCGTTCGTTGCCCGGTAAGGCATTAAACTGCCGTTCCACTGTCATGTCAACTCATGTTCATGCATGTACACTAAAGATTCCTGAAAAACCTAAAACGACCTCCACTATCTTACTAGGCTCTCCATTTATTGACAGGAACTTGCCTAATGGATTGCAAGCGCTTAACCAGGTCGTTGGTCATTGATGGACCATACGGCGTGGTTGAAAGGAATATCGATGTGAATCTCGTCTATGCGAGCTCATCAGCAAATGATGCAACAATAGCTTCAACACAGCAAATGGTTAACGAATATGAGGGAATGACAAAGTCCCTTGACATTGAAGCTAAAAACATTACTGAAGATCCCCTAGCCGAAACTCCCATCACCATGCTGGATGGGGAAATTAAAATTCTAAAGTTGAGTGCGTTACTGAAACCACGTCTAGCTAAAGATATCGAAAACGTACTTAGGGACAATATCAAAGCATTTGCATGGTCTTATACAGACATGCCCGGATTAGACCCCTGTATCATCCAGCACAACATAATCCTTGATCCAAAACTCAGGCCAGTAAAACAAAAAGCATGAAAGGTCAAACTCGAGGTGGCGTTAGCAGTTCGTAGTGAGATCACCAAGCTCTACCAAGCTGGTTTCATTAGGGCTGTTGATTACGCCAAATGGGTATCAAACATGGTTATAGTCCCAAAGAAGAACGGAAGTATCCGCCTTTGCATTAACTTCCGGGACCTTAATGTAGCAACCATAAAGGATGACTTCCCCTTACCTAGCATTAATCAACTAGTTGACTCAACTGCTGGGCACGCCCTATTATCCTTTATGGATGGGTTCTCGGGATATAACCAGATACGTATCAATCCAGAACACCAGCTCCGAACTACTTTCATGACACCTTGGGGAACCTTTTGTTATACAATGATGCCTTTTGGTCTCAAAAATGTTGGGGCCACGTATCAAAGGGCGATGACATATATTTTCAGCGATGACATCTCACACTTGCTCAATGATTATGTAGACGACATAGTGGTTAAGTCAAAATCGTCAGAACAACACGTACAGGATCTTGACTTAGTATTAAAACATTGTTTAAAATACGAGCTAAGGCTCAACCCAAAGAAATGTGTCTTCGGCGTCAAAACGGGTAAAATGCTTGGATTTGTAGCCTCAGAGGTAGGGATACGGGTAGACCCCGATAAGGTTAAGGCCATTACAAACCTAAGACCACCTAGAAATCTAACCGAACTTCGAGGGCTACAAGGTCGATTACAGTTCATCAGGAGGTTCATAGAAAATTTGACTGGAAAAATCACACCCATGAACCACCTACTATGCAAGAATGTCCATTTTGAATGGACCCCACAGTGCCAAGAAGCATTTGACAACGTTAAAACAACACTCGCTCGGTTACCCACCGTATTCCCACCCAAAAATGATAGGCCATTTTACATCTACCTAGCAACATCAGAATCATCAATCACATCCATGTTGTGCCAAAAACGAGATGACGGAATTGAGATCCCCGTATACTACCTGAGTCATGCAATGGTTGCCCATGAAAAGAGATATAACGACTTAGAAAAGTCATGTTTAGCCTTAGTTTTCTCTTTAAAGAAATGGCGACATTATCTTTTCCAAAATCGAGTTAACATAATTTGCAAAGATAATGTGCTCAGAGCTATAATTGGAAACATCTACGAATTAAGCAGGATAGCCCGGTGGAAGGCAATCATAGTTGAGTTTGACCTGCACTATGTGGCACAATCGTCAGTAAAAGGGCAAGCCATAGCAAATCAAATGATCATGTCGCCAACGCATGATCCAGGTACAATAGAACCCGAATTCCTGGACAAAAATGTAAATGCAGTAGACATGGTGCCAGACGACTACGATGCGATTCTAAACTTCGATGGAGCATCCACCTCTCGAGGAGGAAGTGCTGCCGCTGTAATCACGTACCCCTTTGGAGAAATTAAGCCTTTCGCCTATCGCTTCAACTTTCATTGTACCAACAACGTAGCAGAGTATGAAGGTCTCCTCAGAGGTCTCGCGGCCACACTAGCTTCGGACGTTACACGGCTTGTAGTCAGAGGGGACTCCTAACTAGTCGTAAACCAAGTCACAGACGTCTATACATGTAAAGTGTAACACTTACAACCATACTGTGATTTGGCTAAGCACCTACTCAAACAATTCAGAAATGTTGATGTCCAACATATCTCTAGGAACGACAATACCATTACAGACACCTTAGCAACCTTGGCTTTAAACATATCCCCTAACATGTTTCATGCACTGCCAAGCTCCGTAACCAGTTGTGCTGAGCCCATAACCAACACTCTCGACATGCTACCAATCGCATCTATCAGTACAACACACGCTAACGAATGGTACGACGATGTAAAGGAATACCTTCTGCGCGGCGAAACGCCACAACATTTAACCAACGCACAAAAGGATGCAGTACGCAAGCGTTCTAAATAGTACACATTAATAGGGAATACATTGTGCCGCTGATCCTACGAAGGCATTCTGCTGACATGTGTCAACAGTACCGAAGCCCAAACAATTGTTGAACAGGTACACGACGGGATATGCGGGGGACACATCGCACCGAAGGCAATGGCAACCAAAATAAGACGCCTAGGCTACTATTGGCCACACATGGAATACGACTGTCAGTCCAAGGTCAAAACATGTAGTATATGTCAAAAACACGGTAATCTCATTCACGTTCCACCAAACGAGTTGCATACAACACAAATCACATGGCCCTTCCAGAAGTGGGGACTGGACCTCGTTGGCCCGATAACACCCACATCTTCTGCCAGGCATAGCTTTATCATAACAGTAACTAAATACTTTACGAAATGGGTAGAGGCGGCACCCCTTCACAAAACTACTTCTAAACAGGTGTGCAACTTCATCCTCGAAAACATTATAACCTGTTTTGGCATTCCCATGACAATCATTACTGACAACGGGCCACAATTTAGTAGTGCCGAGACCAAAACGTTTTGCAATAGTCTAGGGATCAAACACTCATTTTCATCCCCTTACTATCCTCAGAGCAATGGACAGGCAAAATCAGCGAATAAGAAAATCATCATAGTACTCAAAAAGATGCTTGCCCAGAGCAAACGAAGATGGCACGGACAACTGGTGTATGCGTTATGGACATACCGTACCACGCACCGGACCTCGACAGGTAAAACTCCATATAGTCTTGTTTACGGTTCAGAAGTTGTTTTACCTTTAGAATTGCAGGTACTGTCTCTAAGGATCACGCTCTCCGAACTCCTCGACGACGAGCAAAACAATGATTTATGCATCATTGACCTAGACTCGGTGGAGGAGGAATGCGTGCGTGCACTCGATCAGATCGAATGGTACCAGAGGCAACAACGGCAACGACATCAACATGACATTCATAAACACCCCATCAAAGAAGGAGACCTCATACTTAAAGCTGTTCGGGAACATCCAGATAAATTCTCAGTCAACTGGGAAGGGCCTTATCTGGTCATCAAAGCATTCGACAATAGGGCATTCAAACTAGCTGACATGGACGGAAAAGAGTTTGCAACTCCAACCAATCACTTATTCCTGAAGCCATTCTATACATGAACTCGAACTCAGGTACGCACTAGTCCTAGGATCACGACTATAAACTGATACCACAGAATAGTCCTGGAATCATGACTATAAACTGATATCATAGAATAGTCCTAGAATCATGACTATAAACTGATACCACAGAATAGTCCTGGAATCATGACTATAAACTGATACCACAGACTAGTCCTGGAATCATGACTATAAACTGATATCATAGAATAGTCCTAGAATCATGACTATAAACTGATACCACGGA
>MNCI01036474.1:65820-125200 GCA_015680685.1 Gnetum montanum | reverse complement strand
CGCAACGTTTGCCACGACGCTAAACAGGCAATGTCCGACGGGTTACGACACAAAACTAACCCATGATAGTCCACTAAGACTATAAACTGCCGCGTTCGTCTTTGACTCCTCATACCACAGCCATATTCATTCATCAGAATCATTGCATCCCTCATTAGCATCGTCAACATTCACATTCCATGCTCAGAATCGCCCCAACATTTTTGTTCACATGCAGCTGTTTAAATCTAAACTCATTAATTTACTCATGGTTTTCTTGTCTCTTTGGAGTTGTGTTTGCAGGATGACGCTCGGAAGTTCTCGTACGAGAGCGCGTTTCATCACAGGTAGCAATATGAGGCAATGTCCATTTGTCCACCTGGCAAGACTAAATCGAACCGTTAACCTGCACATTTCCATTCCCTGAAAACCCACTATCTGTCTACCAAACTATTGCACACTGCGAAACGTTACAGCAGTCGCAACATAGAATACAATATTTGCGCATGAGTACAAGGACAAAGTTCACAAAAAAAAAAAAAAAACGGGACCCTTGGCACTTCCCACATAAGCCCCAGACGGAAAGGTATCGGTCTTGAAAATACGTACTCATGTCAAAAGTAGTCAAGAAACATCCTATCGCATGGCTTTGGCACTTCGCTAACAGCTTCCCCAAAGAAGAGAGCTGTTCCTCCAAAGAATGCAAAACATCACCCCGTGGCTTTGGTAGTGACAACCGGTTCTCTTGAAAAATCACCAAGAGCACTGTTCCGCCAAAGGACGCACATCACATGCTTGAATTCCGAGTCTGCCAAGAGATGGCTATCGACAAGGACCGGCATGCCACACACCTGAGCATCCCATTTTCCCAGCATGATCCCTTGGGAAGCCACCAATCCCCACGATCCCTTCCCTCCTGCCAGTTACCAATCTCGCCCTTTCAATCCCATTCACCACTGAACATGGTACGATGATGTCTGGTCAAGTGGCAAAGGATAAAGCTTCTATCAAGCTGCTTGTGGTGTTTTGCGCTTCTTTGTCGACGCTTCTCGGGTCGATTCCTCCAAGCATCAACAAAGAGGGGCCAATGAAACACCAAAAAAACTTTGAGTTTAGCATTTGTCTGACAAGAAGCAGATCCCCGTGACCTACAGACGATCTTGGCCACATTTAAGGCCATATAGGGCAACTCTGAGAATCGAAACACCTGGTTTTTATCAAGTGTTACGCCCAGCGTACACGCCTAGCATATACGCCCAGCACTCCAGCGTCTACGCCGAGCGTACACGCCCAGCGTATACGCCCAGCACTCCAGCGTCTATGCCCAGCGTATACGCCCGGCTCTCTGGCGTACACGCCCAGCTACGGCAGATGCACACGCTCGACGATAGGATCTCCAATGGCAGCATGAAGATTACACCGAAGAGCAAGGATTGAAGCAAGTGGACATCCTTTGGCGTATATGCCCAACATTTACCAGCGTATACGCCCAGTGTATACGCCCAACGTTTAGCATCCGTCAGCGTATATGCCTCAGCATATATGCTAGTGTCCATCCAAGTCCACGCCCAGCGTATATGCCAGCCTATTGTAACGTATACGCCCAGCGTATACCGAGTTTCTAAATTGTAACGCCCGGTCTATACGCCACGTGTCTCCCAGTCTGGCTTTCCCAATAACCCTACCCCTATAAATAGTCTAGTTTTCCGCATTTACCTGGTCCGCAAAAATTTACCAGAGCAGGCCCGGAGTAATTACGTTGCAGAAACCCCCTTACGCTTACGCTTACGTTGGAAGTCTTGTACACTGAGCACAGTCCGCATTCCGCCTACCGTGTCAGCCGGCTGCATCCCTCTATCCACTGGGGCTTTACGTCTGCCTTGTGTCCCTACACAACTGCGTTAGACCGGTGCACAACATTTTAACTCTATAATCCACTGTTCATGCTTGTTGCAAGTTCTTTTATAGTTTTACGTCAATTTGGCCCACGCTTCGTTCACGCCTGCTTACGTTTATGCTCCATCTGCGTCTGTGTACGCCCACTGTTTACGCCGTTTACATCTATTTACGTCATTTGTATTTGTTTACGCTGTTAACTCCTGTATACGCTTACGTTGGGCTATATCTGTTTACGCTGTTCATGCTCGACGTTGTTTACGCCCCTCTATGCTTACGCTGTCAGCGCCTGTTTCGCCGTCGATGCTCTGTTTTACACATAACCCAGCGTATAACACTTCGGTGGTGCTCGGGGAAGTCCTTGTTTGATCTACGTGTGAACCATCCAAGGCACTTTGCCTTCGTCCACTCCAGCTCGCCCTCAAGCGGAGGCAGGGTCGACTGTGCTAGTCCGCTGATCTTTCGGNAGCGGAGGCAGGGTCGACTGTGCTAGTCCGCTGATCTTTCGGTGCCGGTAACATTCCAGCCTTGCACCGACGATTTCGGTCGGCACAATCCTAAGACACATTTTAAGGGTAAGAAACTTGATAGCATATACACCAGAGGGACATGCAAGTTGTTCAAAATCTAGGATATGTTCAAATTCATCCAGTACAATGGCAACAACACGTTACTAGTTGGTCACCATGTCAATATATTATTTTAGAATCCTCTGGGTACCATCTACCATGTGGAGGGGTATGCATCATTTTAATTTTTTGCTTTACTTATTTCATTGTTGGTTTCATTAGATCACTTTGGTTTGAAAATTTTTGTTTGATTTTGAATGCTTGTAGGTATAGGCTAGATGACCATGGGTTGATCAAAAGTAACTAGGTCTTATCCTTGGCCCAAACAATGCTAGGGGGGCTTTTCCAAGAGACAAGTAGGAGGCTCTTATTGTTGGAGCAACTCAATGATGAATTTGGCAAGTATACCATGTACTATGCCCAAGCCTACCACAAGTTCCAATAGGACAGTCCACAATTGGTGGGGTATCTCCAATTTTGGTGCACAAACATGTATATCCATTAGAGTCCACACATTGCCTTCCTTCAACAACCAATGTAAGATTTTTTATTTTTATGTTTTTTTTGTTTATTATTTTATTTCATGCAATATTAGCATTTTCTACTTATATGGTTGTTTAGGCTTTAATTGTTTTATTGGTTTTATTGGTATGGCCATAAGTGTTGTTTTTAGTTAAGTTTGCTACATGTAATATTTTATTATTATTATTATTATTTTTGTATAATGTGCTGATGATAAAGCTAATGGGTTGCTTTTTTTATGTTGTAGGAGCTACATCATCATTTGTCATCACTGTGATTACTTTAGGACATGCTAAGTAGACACTCATCCTCAAGTTCGGTCAGGTGGATGTAGTGTAGCATTGTTTGGCTAGCCAAATGCCTAGGAAGATTCATGTGAGGATCACTAGTGCAAGTTTTCTTGATTTGTTCATGGCTCCTATCCTAGTCATCCTTACCCCTAAGATGGTAAACATCATTGACTATTTTACCAAATAAGTAAAGAAATTTATCACTTAGGTTCATGGTGTGCCTATCACATTAGCCAATTAATGAATCTACCTTTAGTGACCTTTTTGGCATTCCTCACAAGGGGATGAAGATTGCCACAAAGCTAGGGAAAGAGATGGGCCACCAAGAGGAGGTGGAAGAATGGTTAAACACTCATCATGACCATTCTGGATTGACTCTAAGAGACCACCAAGTCATGGAGGTAAAGGAGATGTATCCACTAGTTTGATCTCAGGCTTTGCTAAAGCTATTTTCATAAATGAAGTTTCTAGGAATTGAGTAGACATTGACCAAGAAAAAGGTCCTCATGGAGTATGCTTAGTTCAATTGGGCTATTCATTTGATTTATGGGCTATGAGGGGAGATCTTGAAATTATGGGAGAACCTCAAAATGATATGCCACATGCACTATGCATTTTTTACAACATATTTCAAGAGGATCATGGTGGTGCAAAAGGATGGGTGATGGATATTCCAAGACCCATCCCAGCTTTCTAAGCCCTGGGTGAAACTTATTTTTCCAACCATGTAGGCTCAGAATCTACCATAGGACATTGGGAAATTGTTATCAATTACCACTAAGCATTTTAGTGGTATGCATTGTTCTTCCTTTGATAGCATGAGGATGGAATCCCAAGTTACTTGTGGGAATGTTCAGAAGGTGAAGGAGTTACTTGGTGAAGCTAACGAAGCAGCTAGAGCAAAGTCAAAGAGGCTTATTATTGAGGAGGAAACCCCAGTCATGGAGTAACCCACGAAGAGGAGGCTTGTTATTAAACTTAGCCAAGCACATCATGTAGTTGTAGGTATGTTTTACTTGTGTTATTTTTTAAGTTACTTTGTATTTATGTTATATGTTATATGGCTATGTTGTTGTTTTTTTTAGGTAAATTATGCTAAGTAGTTCATCTTGTCTTTGTTGTGCTTGTAGGCAATCAACAAGAACTAGTGGCCGAAGTTGCAGTAGCAAAAGTGGAATAAAAATATCTAAAGGAGAAGGTACTAAAATAGCATGAGGATGAGGAACTATCCAATGCCATCTTTAATGCCTTTGATGGCATATTTGGTGATTCACAACTAGGTGAACCTCTTGTTGTCATCCCAGATGATGCTCTAGATACTTATAATTTTTTGATTTATGTGTTGCATTTTGTAGTATTATGTTGAAACTTGGCCTTAATTGTTACTTAATTATTATGCGTTTTGTAGCCCTTGAACCTTAACCTAACACCTCAACCTCCATGTTTCACATGAAAGCATGGGTGGAAGTTCTAGACAAAATAGAGTTCATGCAAGGAATGGTTAAAGATAGGATCAATTAGTTACAACACAGTACTCTTGATGTTGGTAAGAACCTTAGTTCATTTTACCTTTAATTATTATTTTTAGTTTATGTATTTTTATTTCATATTGGTTTTATGTTTTCATCGTCTTAATGATTTAAAGTGTTTTCTAGTCATTTTGTTATTTATTTTTTACATGGTTTTATGTATTTATGTTTGGTTCTGTTGGTTGTAGTGTCAAAGGTTGGATGGGATTCCAACCATGCCATTGAGATCAATGAATTTCCTAGCCTACCACCTAAAGTGTAAAATGTTTCATGAAGGTTATTTGAGAGTGCCTCTAAATATGCACTTTCATGTGCTAGAACCTCATGGGAATGCCAACATTCCAATGAGTTCCTATGGGAACGAGTTGTAGCATTGGAAAGGGAAAACAAAAAATAGGATGAGAAGATTAGAGATCTCAAGGATTGCAAGGAATTTGTGGAAGCTCAAGTGGCTAATAGTAACTCTTTGTAGTCCAAAGAGATCCAATGGACATGATATTGGAATGTCATTCATGGAAAGGCTACTCTTGCCAAGAAGCTCATGGAGTAGAAGCTATAGATGGACTTGTTGCCCTATAAGGCTAGAGAGTGGAGGGACTACTATTCCTAGGTCCTTGAGTGGGTTTAGGCATAAAAAAACCACAAGAAAAAGTACAAGGTTGAACATGAGAATTACCTAAATTGGTTCTAAGAGGAGTCCATAGAATGACATGAGCTAGAGATATTCATCAAGGGAATCCACACAAAGAATTCCTTCAAGCTATTTGAAGGCTCCATGGTAGTCACTAATTCTCCAACTCGTTAGGTCACTACTACTTATGTAGAGGTGACTAATGCTACATTTTTGTAGGAGCCACCTATATGAACTAATATGAATGATAGCAACATCATAACTAGCATTAATCTTAGGGTAGTGGATTGGGCCCACATGACCAAAGACCAATTCCTCCATCATTTGGAGATTGGCCTATAGAGGTTTCTTGTAGAAGATGTTGTGCTTGAGTCCTCCTAGGTTTTCTTGTTATTTTTATTATTTCTTAATGTTTTCATTTTGGTATGTTTTATTTTAGTTTAATATGTAATTTGGTTTCTTGTTGTATTGATTACTAATTAAACTTATGTTATTGTAGTATAAGTACCAAGTGACAATAGTGGCCCTCATGGTGATGATGTTGGAGATGATCCCCAACTACCTCTAGTAGCACCCTAGTTTCATCTGTTTTGGTCAGTTTATTTTTGTTGCTGATTATTTCATGGTGTTGTGGCTAGTCTTAGCCATTGTTGTGAGATGATTCTTATTTTTCATGTTATTACTACACAATGTAGCTATGGTTTCTAGAATTCTATTTATTTTTTGTGTTGTTTCTAATTAGAATTTTGTCACACTGTGTAACTATGGCTATGAGTTATGGACATTTTAATCATTATTATTTAAAATTTTTAATTTTTTTATATGTTCTAGCAGTTTTAGTTTTATGCATCCTATGCATGTCATGTCTTGCTCATGTTATGAGGCTACATTAGGATACATTGGTTGAATCATGCAGTTATAAGATAAAATTTGGTAAAGTAAATGTGAATTAACTAAGAAAATAAAAGGGTAGGCTAAGATGTAATGGCTATAAATAGGTTTTCAAAGTGTTGTTATTTTTAGGTCATGGTAAGGCACTAGTTTAAGGCCTTGGTAGGCCATCATTTTGCTAGTTTTAGGTAATGGTGGGCCATGAGGGGCTACCAAGTTTAGGCCATGGTGGAATATGCACTTTGCTAGTTTTAGGCCTTAGAAGGCCTTGCATTTTGTGAGTTTAAGGCCTTAGCATGACCATGAGTTAACATAAAATATTTTTGTAATTTTACATTTTTAAAATTTTCATAGATTTTTTAGGTTTTAAAATTTTTATGGCATTTTTAGGTTTTACATTTTGAAGTAAACAAGGAATAAAAAATGTAAATGGTAAATAGCTAAATAAGGCTAAACAAAGGAAAATAAAGGTTAAATTAGGCAAAGAAAAAAAAAAGGAGGTTACCTAGTTGTGGGCATAGGATATGTAAATAAGGAAGATACGTTTAATCGTGCAAGTGTCACCTAATCTTTGAAAGATTAGAAAAGATGTAGATTCAACATTGCACGATCTTGTATTCCCCATTTCCTTTGCTAACCACATTGAAGGGAAACTCTTCCCATGCTACGTTTGTGGTTCCATTATTGTCTACTTTGGCCTTTTCCACTCTATAGGGCCTTTGGACTTCATCATTGAACAAGCTTCTTCTTACAAATCCATTTCAAATCCTTGTTCTATGTTAATGTTGTTGACCAGCAGAGAATTACACTTCCACCATGGTTAATTATTTCACCTCCCTTGTAAGGTAGGTGAATTTTTTGGTAGATGGATGAGGAAATAACTAGTAATTAAGCTAGCTAAGGCCTTCTCAGGATGAGATTGAACCTTGGTGCCACTTCCACCATTAAGAAATTGGCTGTTATGGGGAATTTTTTTCTTTCTACAAGGTCTAAGAAAATTGTTCTTTTAACTAAAACCCAAGATCTATTAAAGAATTTAAGAGTGAAAGTTGAGGTGTACTGCATGCGTTCTATTAAAATATTCAACAATGGTATAAGGTATAATGTTTGTGGTAGGCCCATCATCCACATGCATCCTATGTATCTTGTATTAATGCATCCTTATCATTATGAAGAGTGGGGCCTTGGTTGTCTCACCATCTTGGGGGTTGATCTTGACCTCACTTTCATGGAACACTAGTGTCATTGGCTTTGTTTATTTTGTTGGTGAATATGGTACCATCATCATGTAGATGGAGTCGTCACTAGTAGTGATGTCCTTGCTTATAGGAATACAAGTCCACATTTTCAATAGGGTCTCATGGAGAGCCATGAAGGTCATTACTAGGTCATATAGGCTAAGGGATGTATTCTTTTGTTTTAAAGAATGCTTAACTTGTTCCATTGCACTGAGAAAGTCTTTGTTATTAGTTGTTGATTTTTCTTTCTTATTGTCTTTGACTTTCTCCATGCACCCTAGGATTCAAACTTCATGTTTTAATGATTGTGTCTTAGCCTCTTTCCCCTTGTGGCTTAGGATTCTCCCTTGATTGATTAGTTGAAGAAACTTGAGTGTTAGAGCTCATGGGAATGGATGAGATATAGGTGGATTTCGGTGGGATCACCTTCTTTCATGCCTTGGCTTGCTTGTTGTCTTTGGTTTTGGGCTTTGGTGTAGATTTCTTGCATTGTTTACTCAGTGATTTCTTGTTATTGTGTTGCAAAAAAGTCATGGAATTAGCCACATGAAAGGATGTTGTTTAGTTATGGTTGTTGTTTTGGTTGTAGCAAGAGGGGGTACCCTGATCACAAAAGGTTCCTTGAGAGACATAGGTGATGGTATTCTTACAACAAAATGAATCCTTGAATTAGACAAAGTTGAAGGACCCTTGTCATTGTAAGGAGGTACTTGAATGACAAACAACTTTCATGTAGGTCTAGGGTTGTTGTTCACATTGTTGTTGCTATGGTGTAGGTATTGTTGTTGGAATTCAATAGATCTTTGTAAACATACATAGAATGATTTTGTGGTTTGAATGGATTAGAGAATCAAGGACAAACACAATATTATCTATTATCTTTTGTAGGTCATCCTTGAGAGCTAGGTAGAAGTTGGTGTCATGACCTAGCAATTGATGATAGTGATAGAATTGATCAAGTTTGAAGTACTTAGGCATTGCTAGGTTATCCTTGGTTGCAAGAGTGGTATTCCTTATGATCTTTCATATTCAATCATGTCTCTTGTGGTCATTCTTTGTGATCTAATTATATTGGATCCTCTCACTTTTTATTAATTGATTAAGGAGTTCAAATAGTTTTAGTGGTAGTCTAGTGTGCTTTGAATGACCTTTTCCTTTAAAATTAGACCTTGTGTTGCCTGGTGTAGAGGCCTTGGATGTTGAGAGCTGGTTATTTGTTGTAGGAGCCTTTGCTTGGTTTGTTTTTGTCATGATCTTGTAATCTTTTTTTATAGTGGCCATTAGTACATGGTTTGTCCTTCCCTTCTCCTTGTCCTTTTGAGTGTGTTGATTCTTGTATGCCATGTAGGCTAGGTCATGGCTAACCTTAGCAACATCCCCTATGTTCTTAGTCTAGTAGAAGGCATGACTAAGTGACCATGGGTCTAGGTATTAAATTTTGGACTTAATGAAATAATTAACCACCCCTCGAAGATGGCAAGAGGATGTGTTTCAATTATGGGTTTGGAAATCTCATTGAGAATAGCATTCCACCATTGTATGAACTTTTGCATGAGTTAAGGGATCCATGCTTAATCTTCATAAGTTTGTTAAGAGTTATGTTAGGTTTCAAGTTATACTTGAAATACTTAATGAACTATGATATTAAGTACTCAAGTGAGGATATTGACCCTTGAGATAACACATGGTACTAGTCCAAGGCTTTCCTAGTAAGGAACATAGGAAAGATGTAGATTATGGTATGTGGCCAAGCCTATAATGACATGCACTCAAAGTTGAAGGTGATAAGGTGAGTGTTGGGGTCACCTTTGCTATTATATTTAGTAGATTTTGGTATGGGGATGGCTAGGGGAAGAGTTATTTTTGAGATAGAAGGATTGATGGGATCATCTTGATAGAAATCCATGATCTTGATTATCTAGGTTGTTGAAGCTTTGAGCTTTTGTAACTCTTCCATAAGGTCATGGATCATTTGGAAGGCTTGATCCAAGACTTGGGGCATCTATGTGGGTTTTAGGATTTGCATGTAGGGTTATGGTATGAGTTGATAAGGCTATGGCCTTGTGATGGGTTGTGGCACAAAGGGGAGAGGTTAGGTAATCATTATTGCAGGCATGTTGAATAATGAAAATGAGGTTTGTAGCAACATTTGTGGTACAAAGGGAAAAAATATGTATGTGATCCTTGGGTCACTTTCATTCCCACTATGGGGACATAGAGAATGGATGAGCAGTAGTTATGATGATGGATGATGGTCATGCAGATCAAGGTTATATGACAAAGGGCATAAAGGATAAGAGGGGCATTGTTTGAGGCATCAATTGTGCATGGTATGCTTCTATGATAGTTGCTAGACCAAACATGATGAGGTAATGGGAGAATAGGGTTAGGGAAATTCCCCATGGAGGAGACAAGAGAGGTTGATGTGGGCATGGTGGCTTTGGGAGTAGAGTATTGGAAGAGGTTTCCTAGGAGGTTTTTGGGTTCACGCTCCACCTTGAACTCATCTTGTTCTTCATGTTGGCCTGAGAGCTTAACTTCCCATATTGTTCATCTATCTCAATTAAATGAGAAAAATGCATGTATGAGCATTGGTTAGGATTATTTTGGCATACAAGGAAGGAATGCACTCCTTCCTGTTATGGTGGATCAGCTTGTACTCACATTTTGACTCAACCTCTACATGTGAGATAAGCAAGCTGACTTGTATTTTTACATAGATAAAATTATAGTAATTTTCATCATTGATAGTGAAATTTGAGATTTTCCCCTTAGCCTAAGTGATTACTTACACTCAGCCATAGCACTGTCGTTTGGTTTATAAACCCTCACTACATTTTGGCTTGACTTCATGTCTATCAAATCAAGGACCAAAATCTTGAACTAGCTAAAAGAAATCATCAGTAGTTTTGGTTTAATAAATTAATTAATTAAACATAAAATTCTAGAACGTAAAATTACCCAAGCTGTAAGTGTGTATTAGCTAGAAAATGGTGAAAACTACAATTGTAGGTGCAATGTAGATTACAGTGATAGGGGTGTGCACTACACTTTTGGTGTTGGTAAAACCAACTATGATAGCTTTGCTAGTAGGGGTTATGCTAAGAGGGGGCAAAAGGGATAAGTAATCAATGAATTTTTTTCCCACCAAAACATAATTGAGGCACCCCCTCTTGGCAAAGAATATGCTTATTTTGATGAAAGTTTAATGTAAAATTTTGGGTTTTTCTAAGAGCTGCATTAAATTCTTGGGATGATCAATGCTAGCTTTGACATAGAATTTCATAGTAAGGGGGAAGGGCATTGGATGGTTGGATCAAAGAAACACTAGTGTTTAGAACACACAAAGGTAGGTTCAATTAGCAACCATGTTGGCTTTGGAAAATTCCAAAAATTGCTAGGAAAATTTTATGAAAACCAAAATCATCTACAACCACAACATTGGGTTTTAGTTATAGGAAAATGGGTAGCAATGTTGGTTTTCCTTGGAAAAATTTTTAAAATGGTATTAAGTGTTTTAGATTGTAGAAAAATTGGTTCCAGAAGGAAAATGAAATTTTGGTAAAGTGTTTGGATGGAGGCCGTTATGGATCATTGAACTTAGAGAAGTGGGAGGTGGGGGAAGGAATGAAAGGGTTCCCAAATTAAAACTTAAATATATAAAGAGCACACAAATCAAGTTTAACATGGTTCCCAAACTTGGGTATTCCACACTTAGAGAATACATTGCAAGGACAACTCTAAGATTTTTTGCTCTTAAATGTGGTTGAAGGGTTCACATCTTGTACAGTCTTCAAGCCCCACTTCAAAGTGTTGTACTATAGCACCAATCACTCAACCTCACAAGGTCCCGTTAGGTTTGGAAATGCGGTTTCAAGGCTATCACAACCTTTATAATCTTCAACTTCACACCAAAGTGTTGTACCATAGCACCAACTCAATCGTACAGGATCTCGACAAGCTCAAGCACATCAGCCTCATAGGGAAACAAGTACAAGAATTACAAGGAATAATTGCAACTTAGTTTTATAATCCTTTTACAATTAGGTACAACACATTTTACAATGCCAAAACAATAAAACAATGAGAAGCAATACAGAATTCAATGATAACAAATGATTGTACAATGAATACTACAAGTCTTGCACTTTTCCTTGTGCACATCAAGTGTTCTGATACCTATCATGTTTCTAAATCCATCTTGGAACTCATTCAATAGCTAGCCAATAGTCACTAATGGTCATGAAAGACATATTTCTCATGCTTGAGATGTCTCTTTGAAATTTCCTTCCATTATAGGAATACATCTTTGTTTAGTGAGAGACATCTTTCTAAAATACCCCTTCTGGAAGACATCTTTGTCTTGTGAAGGAGGTCTTTCTAAAGTTGGTTTGCATTCTATAAAGACATATTTTCCTTGTGAAAGATGTCATTGTCTAAGGAAAGATGTCTGCTATTTCTTGAAGGCATCTTTGCCTGAAACCACTTCAATTCTACCAAGATGTCTACTATTTTTTAGATAAGCCTTTCTTCATCTTCCTGTGCATGATGAATTGTTCGTTTCTTGTCCATAACCTTGCTCATTCCAAGTTCTTGTCCTACAAGCACAACAATCATAGACATGAAAAAAAAATTTCTTCCATTTTTCTTAATGTTTTAACATACTAAAACCAAAAGGTCCACAATATTCCTCTTTTTCATAATCAAACTTAAGAAAATGGGTTAGCCTTTTTCCAATAATAATAATGCACAATACTTCTCCCCATATTTGGACATAACCAAAAATTTCAAACAAATAGATATACATAGATATACAAAAAATCATCATAAAATATATTCTATGAAAAGCATAAGGACATACAAATTGCTATGTTACCCAAGGATTAGGATAAGTGTGGAGGGTCAATAGGAACTAAGTTAAGTGAAAGTTGGATTACTAAAAAACATACCATCTATTCATAAGCATCCTCTTCTTGGTGGCAACATCAATGTCCACTTTTTTCTTGAGGACTTCTTCCTTGTCCAAGAACCATTTGAAAAGACACTTTTCCTTTAGTTAGTTTTTCATTCACCAACTTAACATCAGCAAGTTCTTCCTTCACCTACTCACATGATATAGTTAGTGCTTCATTATTAGCCTTGAGGTCTAAGAATTATTTATTAGGATTAGAAATAGTTAAGTTTAATAAGTTTATTTCTCAATCTTTAGACTTGACTTGTTTATTTAACTTAGTGCAAAGATTTTGAAAATTTATAAGATCTTTACATAATAAATCAAACCTCACATCATCATTAAGCTCATTGTTTGATGAATCAACATTAGTAAGGGCCATGCAAATGAGATGAGAATTTTTGGCATCTTCATCTACTTCTTCTTCACTCTGCTTCCCATCATCCCAACTTGTATAGAAGTTGGTTTTCTTAACTTCTTTAGTGGGTTTTCTCTTGTATCGCATTCTAAAACTACTAGGGCACTTAGGAGCCATATGGCCTCTACCACCACACATCCAAAATTCTACAGAAGAGAAAACTAAATTGAAATTTAAATAATTCTTACCTCTTTTCTTACCTTTGGACTGATTGAATCTTTGTTGATGTGTTCCTTTGTTCCTTCTAGTGATTAGTTGTTATAGCTTTCTTGTGAGAAAGGAAATATCATCTTCATTTCCCTTGTCATTCTCATTGAGCTCCTTCTCCTTTGAGGTAGTCTTCAAGGAAATAGGTCTTTCTTAAATAGATTAATCACTTATGAGATTCATTTCATAGGATATGAGAGTAATTTGAAGTGCCTCAAATTTTAGACTTGAGAAATATTTGATTTCCTCCATGGTTGTAACCTTTGGTTTGAACTTTGGTTATAAAGTTCTGATTTTTTGATAATTACATCACTTTCAAGTAGTTCCTTTCCTATCCCTCTAATTGTTACAACAAGATCATTAGCTCTAGAAAAATAATCCTTGATTTTCTCACCCTCTCTCACTTTGAGTTTATCATATTCACTAGGTAAAACTAACAATTTTAATTGCTTAAAAATAGATGTTCCTTCATAAGTAGCCTCTAAAATTTTCCAAATTTCATAGGTCATTTTACATCCTACTGCCCCATTAAATTTGGATTTATTCAATGCACAATATAAATAAATTTTCACTTTTGAATTAAACATGAATTTATCCTTTCCTTCTTGAGACCATTTGTTGCAAGGCTTGATGATGTTGGTGGTGCCATTAATAGGTGGAGCATAGCTTTCTAGGATTAACTTCCATACTTCAAACTCCATAGAATCAAAGAATCTTTGCATCCTAGCTTTCCAACAGGTGAAGTTGAATCCATCAAACATGTGTGGCTTTAATTAAGATGTCCCCTCCATTACTCACTCTTGAAGTTGATGATAAAACCAGGAGTACTAGGCTCTAATACCACTTGTGGATCATTGAACCTAGAAGTGGGGGATGAATAAGTTTTAAAATTAAAACTTAAATATAAAAATCATACATTCATCAATTTTAATGTGATTCCCCAACTTGGGTAGTCCACACTTAGAGGGTAGATTGCAAGCACACCTCTAGAGTTTGTTTCTCTTATTTGTGGTTAAAGGATCTACATCTTGTATAGTCTTCAAGCCCTACTTTGGAGTGTTGTACCATAGCAGTAATCACTCAACCCCACAAGGTCTCATTAGGCTTGAAAATGTGGTTTCATGTCTTCCACAACCTTTACAATCTTAATTTCTACACCAAAGTGTTGTACTGCAGCATCAACAACTTAATCCTGCAAGACCTCAACAAGCTCAAGCACATCAACCACACAACACAACAAGAACAAGAATTAGAAGGGATAATTGCAACTCAATTTTCTGATCCTTGTATAGTTAGGTACAACATAATTTAAATTTCCAAAATGATAATACAATGGGGAGAAATAGAGAATTCAATGATTACAAATGATTGTACAATGAATACTACAAGTCTTGTACTTTTCACAATGCACATCAAGTTTTCTTATAGCATCTCTATTTATAAATTCATCTTGAAACTTGTGCAATGGCTAGCCAATTATCACTAATGGTCATGGAAGATCTCTTTCTTATGCCCAAGATGTCTCTTTGAAATTACTTGACATTCTAGGAAGATATCTTTGTTTAGTGAAATATGTCTTTCTGAAATCTTCATTCTAGAAGACATATTTGTCATGTGAAAGACATCTTTTTGAACTTAGTCTACATTCCATAAAGTTGCATTTACCTTATGAAAGACATCTTTGTCTAAGGAAAGACATCTACTATTTCTCAAAGATGTATTTGCACAAAACCACCTAAATTTTGCTAAGACATTTGCTATTTCCCGTAGACATCTTTCTTTGCATGATGAATCCTTCATTCCTTTCCCATAGCCTTGCTCAATTCAAGTTCTTGTTTTGCAAGCATAACAATCATAGGCATGCAAACAAAACCTATCTTCAATTTTTCTTAATGTTTTTACATACCAAAACTAGAAGGTCCATAGCCTTCCTTCTAGTGCTAGAAAACTATAATACTTGAAAAATTCAATTGCTAAAAAATTGAAAATTCTAGGTGAAATAGCCTAACCTTGGATCCCAAGGACCTCTAACAAACAGAATTTGAGACACCCTAAATGCTATTTCCAATCACCTAGGGATTTAGGGAGTGTAAATAGGGGTAAATAATTTGGAATTAAAAAAATGTAGATCCAATGCAAAGTAAAGCGCAAAAATTGATTGTCAAATAAACTTGCAACAAAAATGAACTATAAACTTTATTAAAAATATTAAAATTACCAAAAGAGAAGAGTTTAAATGTGTGAAAATTTTGTACTTAAATGTACAAGAAGTTTCTTGGACGAAGCTTGAAGCCTGTTGAAGCTATTAGGTTATGATCTATAGTTAGCCTTATGATCTAGGTACTTCCCAACTTCAATCGTCAAAACTCCTTGGGGGGTTTTTAGCTTAGATCTACAACATTGATCATAGGTGGATAAGGTATGTATTACAATGATGAAAAAGGGGATAAGGTTATTTCTTGACTTTTTGGTGTTGCAATGGTGCTACACTAAGAGTCTCCAATGCTTAGGTAGTTGCAAATTCACCAAAAAGTATTGTAAAAAGGTAAAGGTCAAGGTTTCAAAGGTTGTGAATTTTTATTAGCCCAAGGACTATCTATAAAAAATTGTGGAACCTATTCAAATTGTTTGATCTTGGTATTTATAGGTCTCATGGTTGGTTTTTGGCTAAAACTTTTTGCCATGATTACTGATAGATTGGATTGATTTCTAGGTGTGGTAGGCCATGATTTCCAATGTGGTATTCTATTTTTGGTAAGTTTTGATGGACCGAGGCCACAAAAACCACTCTAGATACCAAAAATAGTAGATAGAATTTTCCAACCACATTGGCTTCACCCATCTACACTGGCCTCATGGGAACAACACTAGAATTTTGTGATCTACACTAGAATTGGTGGGCCAACACTAGAGTTTTTTGTAGAATGGGACCTCTATCCACTCCAACATTGGATTCATGGGAAAATAGAATCTCTCATAGCTTTTAATATATCCTTGAGACATACATGTTGCATTTTGTGGAAACTATCTTGAGTTCTATTGGAAAAATGAAAACCCAACACCACCCACACTCGGGGTAGGTGGTTCCATCATAGTTAAGGCTATACTTCCACAAGAACCAATGAAAATGCCAAATTTGGTAGTTCCCAAGTAATTTTCAGCCTTTAAAAGCCTAAATATAGACATGACATGATTTTTTCCACTTGGGAAGTAAGGCTATAACAACTTATGTGGCATTTTTTACCTCCCAAAGTCCAAGTATACAAGATTGAAATTTATGGACTACAAACCTCATATTTTATAATGAAAATCTAGCCTCAAGTGTAGGGGTGAAGGTCATAATGCCAAAGGGGTTTGTAACATGCATTTCCTTGGTGGTGTTTTAACACTTAAACCTTACAAATAGAAATGAGCATAATAGAAATAGAAAGAGAAGAAAAAAATAGATAAATATAATAGTAGAATAGAAAATTGTAGTTGAAAGATTAAAAAAGAAAAGAATAGTTAAATAAGAAGGATATACATATAAAAATGTAATAAGAAAATATATACAGAAAGAAAGAAATTATGATAGAGAAAACCTATTACATGATAAAATATGATGTTGTTGGAGATAATAATGTGCCCCTAGATGGGCATACATGGAATGTGCATTGGTGATGTAGCTAGCTAAGTTATTAATAATGGCTTGAAAATATGTAGGATAGTGATAATCAATTTTAGGTAATGATTAAAGATTAAATTTCTTATAGGAATTAAAAATATGTGATAAAATAAAGATGAATATAAGGTGTAGAGAAAGAGAAAGGTGAGATGAGAACCATAGAAATTGGAGAGGGTGCTTATAGGATGGTGGATTTATTCATTCTAGAGATGAAAGTAATGATGTAGGATGTAGTACAAGGCACTGGTTAAAGGTTTGATGTGACTGTGGAGACATATTTTGTTACTAAATAAAGTTAGATGCACAAGTGATAATAAAGGACTTTGATGAATGAACTTGTGTAATAGATGATGTAGCAAGTTGAACAGTAGATGGAAAAGAGGGATAATATAAAGTTTAATGAATTACATACAAGGTTGTAGAAAATTTACAAATAGGCTACTAAAAATAACTTGGATATGAAAACATAGATGATGGAAAATGTATCATAAAAGAAAAACATCGGTGAGCTAGCTGTTGTGTAGTTTGTGTTGTTTACCAATGAGGGTAGATGTTTATGATAAAGAGTTTTTCTTTGTATTAAGAATGAAAGAAAGGTATATGGTTTATTAGAAATTGATGAAAGTTAAGAAGTTTTGGTTTTAGGATCAAAGATAATAGCAATTTCTTCATCTTAGGGAAGTGAAGTGACTTCTTGAGTAATGCCTAGGAAAATTAGATGATGATGGGGATCATGAAAGATAGTTGAGTTGGTCTTTGCTTGAGGGATAGGATAAGTTGAAATAGAGATATCCTTGAAAGAATGATCTGATGCTTGTTGATTTTGAGTCAATATAGAAGTGATGTTGAAAAGGAATTCACCTACTTCCTTTCAGTTGATTGTGGTGTTGTGTACTTGAATGAGTTAGTACTTAAATATGTTTAAGAAGAAGCTTGAGTAGATTATGTAGAAATAAAAGGAGAATAAATATGTTGATTTTTCTTCTTTGATTATTGTACTTTCTTGCATTTATATTTGCTACATTGAAATCTTGAATGGTCTCCTTTGCTTGCATTATAAGACAAGGAATGTAGCTAACTCCTTGTTGAAATGTGAAGTTTGGTTGTAGAAAGAAAAGAAGAAAAATATTATTTTGTAGCTAGGATAGGTGTTGGTAGAATAGGTGGAAGTGAAAATATTATTGATTTAGGAATTAGTTTAAAGAATGAAGGAAAATTTAGAATAAAAGAAGTTTTATTAATGCTAGATGATTTTTATTTGTTATAAGATAGGAAGGAAAATGTTGAAAGGGAACATAAAATAGATGATGCTTGCTTATTATTTTTTTAAAAAATGATGAAGCAAAAAAGTCATGTTGATGTTAATGGGATTTTTCTACTTTGATTTAGCTTAATGCTATAGGTGAAAATTTGAGACAATTCTATTGCTAGCATGAAGAGATTGGTTAATTTTCGATGAATGGAGTTGTTACAATGTTATGATTTTATTGATTTAATTTTAATACTTTGAGGATGAGAATTAAAGTCTTGCGTGAAGCATATGTGTTAATGGAGGATACCAGGCATGTTGGATAGGGAGTGAATTCAATAAAGAGATTACAAATTATGAATACTAAATTAAGATATGATTAAGGGAATATGGGAAAAATAAGCTTAATAAAAGTAGAGCAATTAGCTCCAAGATTAGGGACTAAGTTTTATAGATCGAAATTAGGATTGATAGGTTGCTAGGTTTGATGAGATAAATTAGATTTAGGAGTTAATGATTCATACATGGTAATTAAAATAGTTGATTGGAGTTGATTACAAGGATTTAGATATTTGATAAGAAATCTAATGTCTTCTTTAGAGAGAGAAGTATAATTTTGAAGATTAGGCAAAAAATGTAGGAAGAATATGAATGACTTAAAACTCTAACATTTACTTAAGGACATCAAGATGTAGGAAAAGAATATTTTTCCTCATAACATAAGAAATGCTATAAGCATGTTTTGGCATTTAGGAAGGACACACTAACATTTTTATAGAAGCTTGGCTAATGGAAAGATAGTGAATAAGATCCTAGATGATTATATGATGCTAAGTAAATGATGTTTGTGAAAATTTTCGAAAAACATAATAAGGGTAAGATAAAAAGGAATGGTGACATGATGTCACTAAAATAATAAAAGTACAAATCATATTGATGTTGGAAAAGAATAAATGCAAATATATAGAAATATACCAAAATTTATTTTTATTTTTGCTTTGTACTGGAAAGCCTAGTGATAAAGGTCTTAGTTTCGTAACCCTAGTTCACAGGTTTGATTTTACTAGGTAGAATTGAGTTATAAATTAAGAATAATCTCATAAAATAAATTCTAAAATTGATATATTAGATTAAATTGGTCTTAGTGGATGTAAGTAAACATTTTAGTTTCAATTTTATAGTGAATAGAATGTAGAGAAAAAATATAGGAAAAATAAATTTTAAGCAAAGGATGCAAAACATGAAGCAATTATAGTTCTTATAGTTATTTGGAAAAGAAAAATTAAAATAAAATCATGTAAAGAATATAAAGAAAATTTTTATGAAATGATAAAAATTTAGAGATTTGTTGAAGATATGAAGCTAATGATAACTAAAAACAAAGTAGACATGTTAACCTTAGCCTTAGACTTGTACTAACAATAACATAGGAGATCTAAAGAAGTAACAAAGAGATTTAACATGGAGGAAAAATAGTTGGAAATTACCTATTAAATATAATATAAGGATGACATACTAAAATGCTAAAAGGCCCTTATTCTAAGTCCAATAATATTGCTATAGGATACTTTTGTTATAGCCACACAAATAACACCTCCAGGAATCGAATGGAAAAGTGTCCAACTTATGTTCATAAATAATCTTAGAAATGATAAAAATAAAAAAATTGATGATATAGAGATGAAGAAATATGTTCCACCTATGAAATAAAAACTTAGCCTATCATACAAGAGTAGGCACAGTAGGGAAATGATGCAAGATGAGGTGATTGAATGGAAAATAATAACTTTGAGTCCTATGAGAGTAATGATGAAAAATAGAAAAAATGCGATGTAGAGGAGAAATTCAAAGAGAGAGATATGAAAATACCAAGATATGTATAAGGCTTAATTTCCACTTCCTCAAAGAATAAAATAATGATTTACCTCCAATGTACAATGATCCTCATGTAGAGGTAGGATAACAACCTAAAGATGATGAGAATGTGAATGTGATTATAATTTGAAATGAAATGATATGTAGTTAAAGTTTTTGGATAAAAAAAATCAAAATACTAGATTTTGGTATCATGTAGTTGAAGGATCTAATGCTTACTTTGTTATGAAAATTGGAGATGAGGTTTATGTTCAAGTGACATTGACATTAACAAATATTCTTTAAGTGAGAGTAGTGGTGATGATTACATTGGCCATCACTTTGGATAATTACATATGAAAAAAAAAGCATCAAATGACTCTAAGATAGCATCACATAGAGGAAAAGAAGACCTTGATGGAGCATGTCTGATCATTAATGAAGTTGGAGTGTTGAGATCTTGACTAACATTGATAGAAGATAAAGATGTGATCTTTAATATTAAGAAAGTTCTATCTCCTTCAAAGAATTAACCTAGGATGAGTGGAAGGGTTGAGTATTATTTAGAGGTTAAGAGTACTTGGAAATCTTAGGATTCAAGATTGGGAATCCTACTTTCAATGATTGATGCTCAAAACTAAAGTATTGATTTCTAGAGGTTTTGATGCAAGTGTTACTAGAGACGATAACTTAGATGAATATTATTCATTAAGATCATAATTTGGGATTTAACATTGATTTTCAATGTTTGAAGTTGAAACTGAAATTGATGGTGATTATGGCCATCATCTAGAGCATTAAATATAGTTGGAGAGGTATTTGACAAGGATGAAGATGATTCTTAAAACATTAATTTTGAAGGAGTCTTGTGAGTGACTATGACACTAAAGGAAACAACCATCTAGGTTAAATAATATGAAATGATTGCAAATTTTAAGGATGAAAACTTCACTGAATAAGATGATATTCATGTAAGCTTGAAGTATGGCTAAAGAGTTTGAAACCAAAGATAGGATAATGCAAAGTAGTAAAAATCTCATTACAAGAGATTAAGGAATCTTAAACTAAATGAAGCAAGACTCATAGAGTATAAAATTCTTCAACTATGGAAGAAACTAAGAAAATAGGTACAATAGGATGGCCCTAGTCCTAACAAAATTTACATTATTTGTTCTTGAAACTAAAATAGCATAAGGATTCAAGGTAGCAATAGAAAGCATTGGTGAAATATCAACTTTTGCAGAAAAGAAATTTCTAGTTGATAATGATGTCTCATATTTATTCATTACAATTAGCCTTACATATAGAATATTTTTCATTAGCCATAACCTATTTATCAACATATATTTTAATCTTAGAGTGGGTAGAATTATTATCATATGAGGAAAATTTTAGCGAAAGCTTTGAAGAAATATCAACTTTTATAGGAAAGGAAGATCCAATAAAAAATGATGGCATATATTTCACATCAAAATTGACCTTAAATTAAGAATATGTATCATTCGATATAATGCACTTATCGACATATATTTTAATTTTTAAGTTAGTATTCTTATGATATGAGGAAAATTTACAGAAGCTTCTATCTTATTTAGTTTATTTATTGTGATTTAATCATTTTTAATGATTATAGTAACTTGAGTTTTTATATCTTGAACTTAAAATTAGTTTTTCTATCCTCAATTTCAATACATTTTTCTTTTTCTTATTTTTTTCTTGAGCAAAAAAGGATAAGGATTAAAAAAAATGTTCTTCATGATAATGAAATTTGAATGAATTAGGAAGATTGTAATATGTAATTGGATGAAAGTAAGTCTTGTTTGAAACACCATTAAGAAATCTTGTGTTACAACATGTAAACCTCACCATTAAACCCAAGGCTAGAATTTTATTGTAAAATGTGAAGATTTTAATCCATGAGATGTAATTTCACATATTTAACTTTTGGGGCTAAAAAGTTACCTCCTAAGTTGTCATAGCCTCATTTCCTAAGTAAAAAAAGTCATACCATGTCTATACTTGGGCTTGAGGAGGTTAAAAATGCCTTTTGGACTACCGAAATTGGCATTTTCATGGGTTTTTATGGAGGTGTAGCCTCAACTACGTTGGAACTAGCTACCCCTAGTGTTGGTGGTGTTGGGTTTTCATTTTCCCAACAAAACCAACATACTTGCCACAAAGCCCAACATGGGTGTTAAAAAGCTAGTGTTGGAGTGGTTTAGGATTTGGATTTTTTACAAATTTCAACATTTTTCCAGAAACCCTAACATTTCTACCATAAAGCTAGGGTTGGTGGGAGATGCAAGTGTAGTTGGAAAGGTCCATTTACTATTTACGATACTAATCATGATTTTGGTGCCTTAGGGGTATCAAAACTTTCCATAAATGAAAACTATGTTGGAGTTGAAAGCCTACCACACCTTCACATGATTTCACTCTATCAAAAATCATGAAAGAAAACTCCTAGCAACAAAGTAAACACTAGTAGCCTAGTTAAACAAAATTCTAATGTCTTGAAAGGACTTTTTGAGAAATTGGCAATTAGTTAAGCATTAAAAACTCTTTGTGCATTGTCTAGAAGCAAAAATTCAAGCATTTACCCAACATTTTTGACAACCAATGTAGTAGATCCACATCGAAGAACCAATGAGGAGTTTTTGGAAGTTAGAACTTGAAAGCACCTAGATCGTGCAACCAACTGCAAAACACAAATTGCTAGTTTCACTAGACTTTAGGTATCATTTTGGCAACTCTTGGTGCATCTATGCACACACTTGTACACCTTGAAACTCTATAGTTGTAATATTTTTATATTTTTAAATAGAAATCAATAGTTCATTTTTTAAAATATTTTTTAAAATGGGAAACAAGGGGGAACCGCCTTAAATATGCAGAAATCACTTGTATACCTTAAATAATCTATCTTTGGAGAGGAAAAACTTCCAGAGTTTCACTACGGTCTAGGCCTAAAATGGGAAACAAGGGGGAGTTGCCTCTTATTTATAGACTTGGTGATGCACCACGATATTGTGTACATGATATCGTAGGGGACGACATGATATCGCGTATGTGATATTGCATGGGATGTGATATCATGGGCCATCCGATATCGCATCCCATCATATCCCCATGAATAAATGAAAACTCATCCTCGAGTTCCTTACAATAATATTAGGAAGGTATGGGATTATTGACTTAAATGGAACTAATGGGATGACGTGTGAACGGATCATCATTACAAGACAATAAAACTGGTGTTCATGACAACAAGAGTGAACACCTTATTACATTGACATCAAGCCTCATTTTGCAGCTGAGAAATAGAAAGAGAAAGTTTGCTATTGCCAATTTCAAAATTGCGTCTTTCGTTGTCCATCTGTAAGCACATCATCGATCTCATTCCTTGCAAAGTTGCTTTAGCACCGATCCATTCCAAGTGTTCCCTCCAGATCCAATCCATTGTTGCATGATTGCCATTTGCGCACACACAACACAGTCTTATATTAGCAAGGGTAAATGAATTTCATGTAATTGATACCTTGACTCAGTAAAAGGTCCATTGGATGGGTTGTGGTATGGTTGATTGTGGATCTAGAGATATGTTAATGGTGACTACTGAAGGTGTAGGGGTTAGGAGAAAATCAAAAAAATTGGGCCACATACCCCCATGAATAACCGCGAACCTCCAGGGAAAAGGAAAAAGGACAAGAAAGATGGAGAAAAAGAGACAACTATTACATTAGTGAAATGGACGTCAAGATGGAAATGAATAAAATAAAATGGATGGCAAAAATGTTAAGGCAAAGAATTTAATGGATGCACCCAATAGGAATGTTAGCGGGTCCTCCCCAAAGTAGGCTCGTGCCCTTAATGCCCTAACAAACCCACATTCAAAGAGTTAGTAGGCTCTAGGAATGTCCTTTGGAACAATAGTTAAAGTCTTAACCATAAGAATTTACCAAAAGGAAAATAATGTGTCAACCAAAATATACACTAATGATACAACTGGCAATGAGGGGAATAATGGAGAGAAGGATGGAGAGAAGAGAATGGAATGAAATCCCAAGGACAAGGTGGTGTACAACTCCTTGTTGATTTCATGATTAATGTGACTTGGAAAATCTCATTCCAACTCTGGCCTCAAACCAACCACATCCAGTGACTTTACATTAATGCATTCGGTCCATCTAGCCTCTTGAATAGCAAGAATTCTTTCCCTAGGAGCCACCACCATTCCAACAAAATGAATGAGAGAATGGGAAGTGAGAAGGGCCTTAGTTAGAGGGAACATTTTTATTTTAGTTCCATAACTAGTGCTTGTAGCCCAAGGGATTATTTTTTCTAAGGGGTGTCCTTTGAATTCTCACTTTCACATTTTTTTTCTTCTTCTATTTTTTTATTTTATTTTTTTTCTTTATGTTTTTATGTGTGAGAACCACACCATGCAAAGACTTATTATTTTTATTGACTCGACTTCCTGATAATTGGGTAACATTAGAACGGTAAGAAAACTGAAGGTGAAAACATCCAAGCATCCAAGAGAATGGCCAACACAAAAGCATCAAGTTCCCTTGAAGTCACACCCTTTTCAATCCTTGAGTCCTTCCTTAGTTTGAGAAATACCTAGTCACTGGTTCATTAATGTTCTTATTGGAAAGGGACTCTACATTTCCAAGCCAAGAGAGACCATAGACTTTTTTGGATGAATGTATGAAGTGGACTCATTGCCTGCCATATCAAAAGAAACATACCTTAGTATCAACATCATAACTTAAAGGTAAAAACCAAACATTAGCAATCAATATGAAAAAAGTTCATACCATCATGAAGAACACTTATTGGGTGACAAACTTATAGGATGGATAAAATGCACACACACACACAAAAATGAAAAAGTATGAACGATGTTTTAAAAAAAATAAGAAAATTTAAAGAAATTTGTAAAACAAAAATATGAAAAACAAAAATGTGCAAAACAAAAATTTGTAAAACAAAAACATGTAAAATAAATTTGTAAAACAAAAACTAGAAAACAAAAACTGTGAATCAAAAACATGTAAAACAAAAACTAAAAATAACTAAGGGCCCCTAATGTCTAGCATAGGTGACCATCTCCCCCATGACTAAATGGAAATGGAGAGATCCGAAATAATGAACGTCTATTTGAATTTTTTAGAAGTGTCCAACTTCTCCCAATTGATGTTATTAGATTAAGGGGTGGAAGTTGGTGACGCTCATACTCCAATGTGTCTATGCCTTCATTGTTAGTGTGGGTTGTCTCCCTAGTTCGTTCCATGCATGTTGATGGGATGCTTTCTTGATTAGCTGTCAACCATTGGGTGTTCTCTTGTTGTGTGGTTGCTACATATGGGAACCTTTGAATTTGTGTTTCTGGGGCACATCGGTTACATGAAAGAGGTGCTGATCATTCCTCCATGTCATCACCCTCTGAGTCACTGTATGTGATTCATGAAACTTTCTTCTTCTTGATCTTTCCATAAATGTTTACCTTAGTATCTCCAAGGAAAGATCGTGAATCCCTACATACGCATCTATTGTACTTAGCCATGGCATTTCCATTATAATTGGGAAGCCCTCGTTGTCACTGTTGACTTCTATCACCAGGAAGTCAGCTAGGTATGACCAACCACACACAGTAGTAACTATGTCCTCCACCAATCCCAAGGGAATGGTGATGGATTGGTCAGCTAGCTCTAGTTGAATGTTGCTCTTCTTAAGTTGGGGTATGTTCCAGGCTTGATACATTTCTCATGAGATTAGGTTGACTCCTGAACCTGAGTCAAGAAGAGCCTTATGTGGTTCATTCTCAGAGATTTCTAAATAGATTAAGAGGCTTCTAGGATTAGAAAGTTTCCTAGGAAGGTAGCCTACCTTGATCCAATCAGTTACGGTATGTGTTAACATAATTGTATGCATGAAGCTCTATTGTTAGACGGAAGGGAGCTCTCAAGTCTTGGATGGTGGAGGAGTGTACATAGACTCAACTACTTGTTGTTGTGAGAGCATGTCTAGGATTTTAGTTCTGAAGAAAGGTCTTCTCTTTTTACGGTTATTAGAACTAGCAGTGGGTTGAATGTTCATATCTCTCGTAGCATTACGTTGCTGCAGTTGAGTGGGGAGTTCCCCTTGCATTGTTGGAGCAGGAGGTATAGGAACTATAGGTGGAAGAGGTACGGATGGAGTTGGAGGATGGTAGGTATGTGGGGTGCCTCCTGGAGGAGAAGGAGTCCTTCTAAAGTACTCTCAAACTTGGTAGTGACATTGGGGAGTTTTGTGATGCATAGAGTCACTTGGAGAAACTAGCTACTACACATAATAGCCATAAGGATCAGGTTGCTGGTAAGGGTACCGTTGTCTTGGTGGTGGCATCCCCCATGACTGTGGGTGTTGCCACTACTAATGTTTCCTGATGGGTTGTGGTGGAGTTCCACTTGGATAGTACGTTAACCATTGGTGGAATTTCCTTAGGTTACCTTGGGGATAAGGTAGCCTTCGTGGTGTCTATCGTTGGTTAAGTTTTAGGTTAAGTGCATACACCCCAAACTCTTGTAGATGTGAGATGATTGGACAACATCCATTAGGATGGTCATATTGGTAAATCTCACATCCACCATCATTTTCTGTGTCTGAGTCCATAACCTCATCAGAGATAGTTATTTTCCCCTTACCATTGTTACATGCATGGCCTGCATCACTCCGCTTTGTCTTATCAAAGTCACTAGCTCGTTCCACCTTAGACCCCTCTACGATTTTCAAGACAGTTTCAAGCCTAGAGTCTAAGGAATCCCACAATTGATCCACCTTATTCAATACTTCTATTATTAACTTCTGGAGTGGCAAGGTTTTTCTATTCACCAACTCTTCAAGTGGTGACTCATCCTCCTCATCACAAAATTTCACTCCCTTCTTTCGAAGGGAAGGATCGTGGTTGTATTCTTCCGCACTCTCTCTTTTTTGTAGCTCCCCTTCTTCTTTGGCTACTTGCTCCAATAATTAATGAATTTTATGTGCTCTAAGTTTTGATAGTCTCCCTTGGACATAAGTCCCAAGGGTTCTCCTAGTCTCATATCTTAGCCCATCTATGATGTGGTGAAGTTGGTCCCATTGTGCATAACCATGGCTTGGACAATGATATAACAATGCATAGTATCGGCCCATGATAGCATCCAAGGGTTCATGATTACCTTGATTCCATCCTTGGATCTTCTTACACAAATTAGACACTTTGGAGTATGTTTGATACTTATCGTTGAAGAGTTCTAACATTGTACTCCACCTCCTAATGGTTTCCAGCTCTAAGGACTAGTACCAACTCTCTGCTTCCTTGATGAGTGTCTTGGGAAACAACTTTAGTTTCTACCACTCGTTCTCTATGTTTTGCAAGTTGTAGGCATTGTGGAATGCCTGTAAATGATGTTGCGGATCATCATTGTATCCCCCTTCGAAGCATGGAATATTATTCATATCTAATCATTTGATCTGACTATCTCTTTGATGCCTTGTTGGTATTCTTACTACCTATATCGAGCATACTTCGGGTCGCAAGTAGGGGCTCATCATGATCATCTCTTTCATGACTTCTATGATGTCTACATTGTTCCCTACTTTCCCTTTGTTCATGCCTTTGTCCTCTTCTCTTTTTACCTACCTCTATCCTCATCATTATGCTCTTGGTGGTTGCACCCAGATGTGGAAGGAGAGGGTGAGTGATGTGATGAAGAGGAAGAAGAAGGAGAACCATTGCCATAACGATGCTTCTTACCTTCTCTTCTACTGCTATGGCCCCAATCGTGATGACGATCAAAGTGCCCATCCTTGTCATGTGTTGTTGCTCTCTCAATGAATAGTTGGCATTCACAGGGATCAGAACGAGGGTTTTGTATCATGGATCATAGGTTTTGATACCCCACCTCCTCACCATCATTAGGAGGGGGAACATCATTTGATAGAGAAGCCATTATAATGGGTTCATCATCTCCGATCTCACTTAGGACGTGCAGGAGCCCTTTGCCCTTCAAAAGTGTATGATGGCTCTCCTTACTTGAGTCCTTGATATGTTGTGTAGCTATGGGATGATAATCCCTTGTATCAAAATCACCTATAATGTATTCAACATAAAGCTATGCCATGCCAATCTATGCCAATGCATGGAGGAGCATGTTAGGGACTGCCCGATCTAGGGGTAACACTATGTTACCTTGCAAGTCTCTCCATCATAGATGTTCATCTTGATGGAGGATAAAGTTAAAGTTTGGTATGTACTCATTGGCATGAGTATATACCACTCGGTATTGTTGAGGAATTGGCGGATTTCGGTTATGTGTTCTTGATTGCCGACTGTTTCTTGTATTATCCCTAGGTGGTGTAATGCTCTTGTGAGAAGAAGAAGAAGAAATTGTGTCTTATCAGTGTGCTATTTGACCATTATATAAATTTTCTTTTAATTAACCCTAAGGTTCGTTTAATATCCCAATGATGTGAGTGATTTCCTATGTTCTACTTAGTGCACAAACACTTAGTCCCTGGAAACAGTGCCAATGATGAGTGGCGAGATACCCCTACACTCAACCATACGAATACAAGCGTTACATGCGTGATCCAGTCAAATTCCATAGAGTAATTTCCTACATGCCTCATGGAACACTTAGGGTTAATCATTCGTTGTCTTCCCAGACTTACATGTAGTTGTCACAGTGTATGATTAAGTAAGTCTAAGGTATATGATTTTTATGTCTTTTTGATTTTATCTCCTATGCTAACAAGGTAAAGGGTGAAGAGAATAATTGACTAACTCTAACTAACTAACTAAGCATTAATTAGCCTAGCATTAGCATCCATTCCCACTTACCGTTCACACCCTAAATTGATGCAACCTTGGTTACCAAACGCTAATCGTTGCTGGGATCACCAAGCGTAACACACGTGCTTGAAGTGGTTGTACTGAGGCACTTAAAGAGGAGAGAAGGGTTGAGAGAGATTTAATGAACTAATAAAGCATTTAAATGACAAATAATAAATAATAGTAAATAAAATCCTAATTAACCTATTCCATGCACTGCAAGGTTTATCCAAGAAGCTCGTCTTTATTGCCATACACAAACTTGTGTTTAGGTACAATGTCTACTCGAATAAAGATTTGTTCACTCTGGAGTTCCTACTATGGGCACAGGGAAATTAATCTATCTCTAGAGGGGAAAAACTGCTAGAGTTTCACTATGGTCTAGGCCTAGAATGGGAAATAAGGGGGAGTTGTCCCTTATTTATAAACTTGGCAGCACACTACGATATCGCATATGTGATATCGCAGGGAATGACACAATATCGTGTGGGATGTGATATCATGCCCCATTAGTGCTAAAAGGATAACCTTCACTTGAATTCTTAGCTGAAACATTTTTAAAAGCTAAGTCTTACACATTTTAAAGTCTGAAAACTATAAATATCTACCATCAAACCTAATGTTGGTGTTCAATTCCCTATAATTGATACCCATCGTAGTTATTCTGGGTGATTTTGATTTCTACATTATTTTCATAGTTGTTGCTAGATTATTTTAAGCCAATATAGTCTACATTAAAACCTAAAACTTTTAATTTTTGGAACATACATTTATGGTCTAAGGGCTAGTGTAGGTTCATACAACCACCAAAATCTATTTGCTATGGAATTTTGTAGAAAGTAAACATAGACTCTTTTAGGACTCTAGTGTATTTGTTGCTAAATCCAAAAGTTTACATTTAATTCTTCAAAACTAGTACACCTCATTTACAGGAAAATATTCTCAAATTGGTTTCACCAAGAAAAACCATTAGATGGGTAATACAATGATCTACTGCACACCCTCTAGCATAGATCCTACTAGTAAAGCAAGCATAGTTGGTGTCACCAGCCTAAAAACTATCATACCATTTCCTAACTATAGTATATACCATTCCCATTGCGACCTGCATTAGACTTGCAGTTGAAATTTCAATTCTTTTTCTAAACATAGCTAGTTACACCTTTGGGTATTTCCACTTGCTAGAATTTTGGTTTAATTAATTAAAAATTAAATCAAACATCCCTAGCTTTCCCCTTTTACCAAACTTCCCAACATAGTTTTGCTAAACTAATTACATTTTCTCATCCCCACAAACCCTAGCATTGCTTTTTAAGATACCCAATATATATTTAAAAAAATAACATTTTTTTCTTGGTTGTACAACAAAACCCAGCATAGTTTCCATAAATGGAAAATACTCCAAAAACTTTTAAAAAGAAAACAAAAGACTTACTATTTTTATCATGAACATATTTTTTTGGAAAAATACTAGCGTATCTTTCCAAAATCTAACATATTACAAATAACAATATTTTCCATATTTAACTATTGGATTTTTCAAAGCCTAGCTTAGTCTTATAAAGCCCAACTTAGCTTTTTCTAGCCTAGCTTGGTTTTGTTGGTACCAGATCATGCATTTTTGTAAATCAACCATGCTACCACTAGAGTTTGCACACATGGCATGTACCCAAGATGTAGTTCACATCTATGACTCAAAAGACACTATGGTCATAAAGTAAAGATAATCACTTTGATAGAGGGGTAATAACTCAAATTTTGCAGTCATTAATGAGGAGTCTTGTAACTTTCTTTTCACGAAGATGTAAGTTGGTTTTCTCATACCATTGTCCAAATCAAATGCTCTCAATTTAGAATAATACACCAGGATGGAAAAGAGTACATCCCATCATCATATGAAAAAATTTCCCTTACTAATTTCTATGCCCACATGCTCTGTTGATGATTTTAGTGAGGAAATTAGCTTGGAAGATCACCAATATGAACAAGATGATTTTTAGGCATAGTAGGAGCTAGAAATATTTATTGGAAACCTTTCCCAATGGTTATCTCCCCAAGAAACCACCTCTAGCTTTTTACCCCTACTATCCTTTGTAGGGTAGGTATCTTAGTCCCCTCTTGCCTATCCCACCATGTTTGGACCAACCCCTATCATGGTTGTGCACCAAGCCCAGCCTATTTCCCAACCTACCTTGCTATTCTCATCGATGTCCTTTGTCATACAACCTTACTTTTCTCACCCGTCCCTAGTGATGTCTACCTCACCATCTTCATCTATCATATCAATGGGATCCTTGTTGGGACCTAGGCAACATAGGTCTCTCATACCCCATTTACTCCCTTCATAACACATGTCCCAACTCAAACCTCTTTCTCCTTAATTAATCCAGCTATGACAATGGTCATACAACCTCTTCCCTCTATGCCAACATCAATTGTAAAATCTAAAATCACTCAACTTCCTCCAAAAATATCAACACAAACAACATAGCCTATAGGAATTCCCCAAGGCTTGGAACAAACCTTTTGAATGATTGAAGACTTTACAGAAGAGCTACAAAATCTCAAGGTCAATACAACTTAGATAGTTAAGGTTCTAGAAGTTTACTGATCCTATAAGCCCTACAGTGCCTCAAATAACCTTACTCATAGGCTTGCCTATTCCAAACTTCATCAAATACAATGGTGAAGGGGATCCCAATGCACATCTAGTCACCTTCTAGCCTAAGTACATATTTTTGCAAGCTTCAACACATATGATACTAAGGATTTTATCTTTGTTCCTCAAGGGTAAGGCTTTAGCTTGGTATTAAACCTTGCTTAGGGATTCCATCTCTTCCCTGAAAAGCTTAATAGATCAATTTTTCAACTACATTAGATACAAATTGAAGGAAGATGCCATAGTAGATCAACTAATGAAGGTGAAGCAGGGGTCACTTAAAGGTTCATTTAAAGGTGGAACTTGACTCTTAACTAGATTCCAAGGCTTGTTGCTAAAACTAACCTCTTGGCCATCTATAAGGGAGTAGTAAATGACTTTGTTAAGTTAAATCTCTACTACTTAGAGCCATGGTCACTTATCCAAGCCTTTTCAAAAACTAAAAACATTAAGGAGGAAGTTAAGGAAAGCAAAAATCTAGCCTATGTGATGTATAAAAATAAACACATAAGGAGGAATAGAAATAAAACTAGACAAGAACATACAACCATGGCTATAGTAACAAAAGAGTCAAAAATAAGGGAAAAGGCAATGATCACCATCATGTAACACATCCCAAGTCTCATTGCAACTTCCTATGTCCCAAATCAACCAAGACCAAACTTTGGATGGAAGGATAGCTCTAAGTACACAAGGTTGCCTATGAAGCCCTCTAATATTTTGGAGAATTTGCTTAAACACAACCATATACAACATAAAAAACTATCTAAGGACGCTCATAAGAGGCACAATCATCTTTGTAACATAGCTAGAGATTCAACAATAGTAACCAAAGATGATCCTAAGCTACCTAATGAAGCATCCTTCTCATCTATGGGATCTTATCAACATAGCCATAAAGATCTATAAATAGGATGCAACATTTTGAAACTTTTTTCCATTATCCAAATGGTAAAGAAGCTCATAACTTTTACATTTCTTATTTTCTTAACCTTGTTTGTCATTTCTACAACTACCATAGGTGAGGTCTATGTCGTGGAGACCAAAAACCTTTGATTTTTCATGAAATTTTTTTTAAACATTTTCTAACTTCCATAGGATTTAACCAATAAAATAATATTAAAATTACTAATAATAAGTGTTAAACCTTTCCAACATGCTATAGCAGCCATATGATTAAAAATAATATTAAAATGATTAACATGCCATGATCGCAACTTAGCTAAGTATAAGTAATCCAAGAGACAAGATAACTAAATTTTCTAAGCTACACATCAAATGTTAATCATTAGTCATGTTGTGATTACATATTACACCTAGACCTAAGAATCCACAAGAAGTAGGATCATCCCAACCAAGGGACAAGTGGCCTAGAACTAGAAGAGTCTAGGAAGTAAAGCCACCCTATGAGAAAGTAGTTGAGGCATGCAATGGAACCTCTTTGGGAGGATCCCAAAGTGAAATATGTTTGTCAAATTATAGAAGTTGAAATAGAGTAGTCCCACTAGGATGAGACACATGAACCAAGATCAAACCTTGAGATCACTTTGATAGAGGCTTTCTTGAGGCAAATTAGGTTCATCGAGATTCAAAAAGTAGTTCTCCTTGAACTAAACTTTGGATCTTTCTTGGACATTTCCCAAGAAGAAATCAAAGCTTAACTTTAGAATTCTCCCATGTGATCCATTCCCACTTCTAGCATGGAATGATACATGGGAGAAACATATCTCTTCTAGAATAACAAGTAGGGTGATGCCACCATGAAGATCAAGGACATTCCTATGTCCTACATGTAAAGGTCATTTTTGAGGCCCTTGGTTTGTTGAAAATTGGAGCAACCTTGGTAAAGGTATCAATACAAGTGGATGTAACGATGAAAAATGTTAGTGGCTAGAATCACCAAGGGATCAATGGACACATAGCCTAACCTCAACTCCATGTGAGGGCCTATTGGAAGAGGAGATGGGATGCACTGAATGATCTTATCAAGCAAATAGGGACTTTGTTTGTTGCAACTAAGGTGGTGGATGCAGTCAAGGGTGGCATGGTTAGTTGAGATGTGATGCAAAGTAGATGCAAATAGTGCTAAGTGTTTAAGAAATTTTTGTAATGGTGTAGAGTTCAGTTATGGGATGTGATGGGGTCAGCATAGTCAAGGGTTTTAGCATGAATGGGGGTGCCAACCCATAAAGACTACCACTTGAGCATAGTTACAATGTGACTGTGCATTAAAAAAATGAAAAAACGCAAAGAAAATATGAAAAATATAGGACAGAGAAATAGAACACTACCTGAAATGGAGTTGAGTATAGTCAATTCTAAAAGAGGATAGAAGGTATGTGATGTACAACAGGCATAATGGAGAGCGTAGTCATAGTCTTGGTGGTGTTGGGCCATGAAGTCTAGCTCTTTCCATGGTGTTTGTGCCTACTGGGTTGGCCATAGTGGTGTACCATGGGTAGTGGTATCCTACAGGGCTACAACGAGGCTATGGTGGACCACAAAATGTAACTCTACCTCTCTATAGTATGTTGATGTGCCTTTGGGACTTGTTTTTCCAAAGCCTTTATGTCTTGTTCACCCAAGAATGCACAATGCAAATATGCCAACTATTTTTGAAATTTTCCAACCCTTAAAACATTGGGGTGTAGGGGTATTTAGAGGGCTAGGATTAGTCCAAAACATAGATTAGGTGCCATGTGGTAGTGGGGTAGTTGGGACTATGTTGTGCCCCAACTATGCTCTCTACTAAGGGAAGTTATGTTATGCTATGTTGTGCTCTAATGGAGTCTATGAGGCCACAAGACTATGACTATGCTATTGATTGCATGGGGAAGATGGCAATGTATTTGAAGAATGCAAAAAATTCAACTTTTGGAGACTACGCTCTAGGACTACACTATCCACTCCAAGGAGTGGGGTAGAGCATAGTTACAATTTTGGGAAAAAGAGGGATGCATAAAGGATGCTACTACTTCCCAAAGATGTGTTGGAGTTGAGGCAGATATCGAATGCTATGTTGTGGAGGCCTTTGGAGGTTGTTTTTCATGACTACACTTGACTATGCTCTAGACTGGGGGAGAGCATAGTTGGACACTTACAAAAATTTTGGCTAACTATGCTCTCAATTAGGGAAGAGTGTCTCAACAAATAGAAAAATTTATCAAATTTGAGCTTCCAAGATATCTATGCTTCACTACACTCCTAAGCATAGTCTTGACAATTATAAAAATTTCACAAAGCTTGTATCCTATGCTAACTATGTTGACTATGCTCTGCAGCATAGTCCTAGCACTTAAAAATACCTACAACAAGTGTCATTATTTTGACACTTAGAAAAATTTACAAAAATGGTAGTTTGAGATAATTATGCTCTATACTGTGCTGACTACACCTAGTGCAATGGAGAGCATTGTCCCAACACTTAAAAAAATTTACAAAAAGTGTCTTCATTCAAACACTTAGCCAAATTTGCTGAAAAGTAGTTTTGAGCTAACTACACTCTCCATTGGGTTGACTATGCTCTCTACTAGGTTGAATATGCTCTAGTGTAGTGGAGAGCATAGTCTTAGCACTTAGGAAAAAATGCAAAAGTTGCCATCATTCTAACACTTAGGCAAATCTCTAGTTGAGATGTCATAGCCTAAATTTTGTGCTATTTTGGAAAATTCAAAGGTCAAAAAGGAGTTGTTCTGATGGTGCTACAGAGTGGATATTAAGGAGTACAATGCACTCACAATGGTAGAGCATGCCTATTTCATGATGATAGCCTAACAACTCAATTCGATGGTGAAGCCTAACATGGTGATAGCCTTCTATACCTGTGAGTGTGCCACTTTAAGTGGGAAATTTCCTATCAACCCTCCACAACTAATCCATCCAGAGATAAAGAAGAAGTTCAAAGAAAATGAATATGAAAGGAAGGCACTCTCCTTTTCATGCCTCATCCAAAAATTATGCATAAGGAGGGGAATCACTTGCTACATCAATGACAACATTAGACATGCTCCTACCACCTCTTAGGTAGAAATGATGAAGGATAAAGTGCCTACCAAGGTGTTGGAAGAGCAACAATTGCAACCACCACCAACTTATGAATAATCAACATTAGAGTTTTATGCTACTATTGAGTGCATGTGCAAACTCCATTAGTAATTCCTATAGCAGCACTAGGCAGGATCGAGTGGTGGTGAACCCTTTGTTTATAGGCTAGTTTTGAGTCTTCTCAATGAGGTGGCATAATCAATTAGTAGGATGCAGGGTTTAGCACCAATGTTTTATGATCAAAAAATGCAAGTACTTACAAGATCAAATTTTAGCACCCAAGAGGTAACGATATCCCTCTCTGAATAATAACAATTTCCAAAAATATTTGGGAATGTCACTACCTTTTTGTTGTTCTTGGAGAAGGATGAGGGAGAAACTATTTTGGTGATGTAGCACCAAGGGTAGGAAACAATGACAAAGGTGGCTGCTAATAGAGTGGCTAATGCACTCAATACTCCTATAGCATATGTACTAGATGTTGCTACACTCAAAGATGTGCAAGTGTCCATAGGAGCAAGAAGTGAAAAATTTAATGTAGCCTAGTACAAGGAGTTGTTGGACTAATAAGTAGAAACTAGATAATAGATTCTAGATATATTTGATACCCTAGAGATCATTTTAGCAAAATAGTTAGAACTACTTAAGGCTAGGGGCAAGGTCCTCATTTCCAATGCCCTACATGGCATAGCCACAAAGTAGAATCAATGAGTGGTTTATGAGGTTATAGAATTGAAAGCCTACCTCACTAATCCCATCCTACCCATCCAAAATATAGCATGAGATGATGCTTTTTAATAGCTTTAGGAAAAACTTCAAGAGGTTGAGTACATAAAGGAGTCAATAATCTTTGATTAGTCCTTAGCAAATGCCACTCCATACAACATTCAAAAGAACTTGTCAAAGGTTTACCAAGAGAACATCAATCTAACCTACAAGAACCATTGCCTACCAAATGTTGAGATGAAAATGGATCAGATGGTAGAATTCATCTAAATAAAAATAGTAGTAGCTTGCTAGGGTGAACACTAAATTGAGAAGGATGGCTATAGAAAATTGAAATCTCTCAATGTAAGATGTACATTATCTTCACTAGAAGTTTATAGCTAAAATTTTTGCCTAGAGAAACAAGGCTCTCAAATTTGAAAGGGTCAAGAACCACTATAGGGATCAAGTTGGTTTGTAGAAGAAGATTAATGAAAAATAAATGAAATTGGTAAAGGTGAAGGTGAATGAGGTACTCCAGTAGCTCCAACAAGGAGGTCATATGTGACAACCTATATTTGAAGGGATAAACACATACAACAAAGTTAAAATTTGCTTCAAGGAGTTATAGATTGAGGAGATGATGGAGTACATGGAGCTTCCCAACCTTCATTACTCAAACCTAGCAATGCTAAATGCCTGAAGGCCAAGGAAAAAATTGAAGAAACAAGTGGCTATCATGTTCCTTTTGTACAAGGTAGAGTTTAAGTACCATAAGGAAACAAAATAGAAGCTATAAATAGCCAAAATTAAACTTGAGATTTTCAAGGTAAAGTTCATTGATCAAAGATCAATAGTGGAGAACCTAGCCAAAAGAATGAATGACTATCAAGAATTGCATAATGTAGTCAAGGCATTTAACATTGAACATAAAAATTTTTTTTATTAGCTTATCAACATTAAGGAGTTGTTTCCTGTGATGCCCAGTCCTTGGGATGTTTTCATATTAGCTTACATTGGCAATGTTACGTTGACCATGTATGATCTCAAGACTAAGGAGGAGAAGATGAAAGCATTGCTAGATACTTTTCATCTTTCACCAGAAGTTGCAATTGTAGCTAGAGAGCCATAGCCTTAACCACAATAGTCGTAGGCACTAGAGGTGAGAGACGATCCTTTGGAAACTCATGGGCCTTCATCGGCTAGGACCTTTTGATTTTCTTCTCATCTTTAAGCCCTAGAGGATTTTTGGTATTATTTTTTGGCATGGTGTTCAATTTTGTTATCATGAACATCAATTTTTGTAACCATTGTAAATTTGTACACCTGGGTACTTAGTGTTTGTTTGTGTTAGTTTTTGTGTCAATTAGTTAGTTAATAGTCCCATACCTTTCCAAAATTTTATAAAGAAACTTGTTCCTCCTTTTTTCCACTCAAGGGTGAGTTTTCATTTAGTCATGAGGTTATGATGAAGTGTCTTTCTCAGAGTGTGTCAATGGGATGTTGTCAATGCAATCTTGTCAATGTGATCTTGTCAATGTGATTCATTAATGCATGGTTTGATGCATTAGCATGACTATGTTGATGCAGTGCCTTCTCTTAGCTATAAATAAGTGCTCATGAGTTGCATTTATGGCATCATGAAGTTAGTAGTATAGCTAGGTTCTTATAGTTTGATTTCATAACACTTAGAATATTTTCTAAGTTCCTGCAACAGGAGTTGAGAAGTGTATGGATATTTATTTAAGCACTATTGTAGCTAAGCACCATAGTGTGAATGACAATAAAGATGATCTTTCTTAATAAACTTTGAAGCACTTGTACTAGCATAGATTTACTTTTCATGCAATTTTACTTTACATGTACTTAGTTAATATTTACATTTCCATACACATTAATCAACTGATGGAATGAGTGTGACTAGTTTAGAGCATAAACACATATTTTCTTGGTAATCCTAGTAGCGTTATTACTTGGTTGACCCAGTAGCATAATTCTTGGTAATCGTAGTAGTGGATACATGGGTTTGGGACATGTATGAAAATCTAGGAATAAACACTCATTTTTCATAGGCTTTTTTAGTCTTTACCTTTTGTTATTAATTAGATTAAATAATTAATTTATGTATTATTGTTGAGAGTAGCATAAAGCTAAAATAACATCAACAATCATATGCCTCACTTTGGACTAAACCATACATGATAAAGCTACCACTAGTCCAAGTGGGAAGACAGTGAACTATGATCAATACTTAATGATCTAGATGATAAACTAGTCCCATTGATGGAATTTGATCATGTTGATCATGAACACTTGTAATTCGTATGGTTGAGCATAAGGGGTATCCATCACTCATCACTACTAAAGTACTTTATACTAGATAGGTTTTACCATTATCATCATATGGTTCATCATGACACTAATTTCTATCTAGCATTTAAAGGATGACCTCTAGAAGATGATAGACCATGGAGAGTTTGTGTTGAATAAGTCCAACTCACCAATTACCAAAAATAACTCCTACACTATAGCCTCATTCATAGAAACCAAATGGTCTAATCCTCCCAAGGAATTTTTTATCATTAAAATACCATTGTAGCCCAAAACGGAAAAGCTTATAGAGCCCTTCATCATATGGGTACCACCTCCTTTAGCACCTAAGAAGCCTTTTATCATACATGTTCCATCTTTAGTGGCATCAACTTCACAACCTAGACAAAAAGTTACCAATCCTCTAAAGCCTAGGTAACCATGTGTTATCTAGGTACTTTCACCTTTGATAAGTAAAACCACAACAACTTGTGATCAAGCTCATCTATAGTGATCCAAAACTCAAATGTTAGTAAGAAATCATCATCAAAATAGCACAAAAGCAATCTTTTTTCAAACAAACAACTAAGCCAATTGAAGGTGGATAACAACAAAAGGCTTCAAAGTAAGTTAACCCATTGAGACCTACACCAAGGCCAGCTACACCCATGAACAAGGGGCCCAAGGCATCCACATCAAAACCTAAGCCACAAGCTCTAGTAAGGATGAAGGAAGTTAAGATCACTAAGGGTAGAATATCATACACCAAAGAAAAGAATTTCCTTACAATAATGGAATAAGCTAAATGATCATTGAAAATAAAGAACAAATCATCAAAATTATATGACCTAGTCATGGATTCTCCTACTCATAGATATGCACTAGCTTAGGTGTTAGCTTCTATCCCTATGAGCAAAGACATGACCACTAACAAAGAATCAATCCACTTTGTCATTGAGCAAGCTTCTTTTAAGAAAAATGAACATACACCAATTCTCACCTTTCATGATAGTGAGGTGATGATTGACTCTAGAAATGGAGAAGTGGTATTTTCTCCTCTCTTCATTACTATATGTGTTGGTGAAACACCACCAAAATTTCATGTTGTAACCATTTTAATCATGTAGCCTTCACCCCATAAAACTTGAGGCTAGAAATTCATTGTAAATATAAAGATTATAATCCAAGAGATGTAATTTCACATATTTTATTCTTTTGGGGTTGAAAAATTCCTCATAAGTGGATAAAGCCTCATCCTCCAAGTGAAAAAAAGTCATATAATGCCTATATTTCTGCTTGGAGGGTGAGGGATTAAAAGTGCCTTTTGGGATGCAAAAATTGACATTATGATAGGTTTTATCAGGGTACAACATTTTCCATGCTAGAGATATACATTAGAGGGTATAACTAACCTACTAAGGCTATAACTCATCTACTGAGGGTATAACCCACCTACCCCTAATGTTGGAGGGTAAGACATCAACTACACTCTATCATGGAGGCCATCCCCTCACCGTGGAGGCCATTCTCCTAGTGTGGAGGCCATTTCCCTTACATGTATGTCATTCCTCCTAGTGTGGAGGACATCTCCCTAGTGTGAAGGCCATCTTGCCCAACATGGAATCCATTTTCAATGTGGAGGTCATTCTCTTAGTGTGGATGCCATCCCGCCAACATCGGTGTTATACCCTCATTACTATTTTTAATAAATGAAATGCCTTTAAGGCGATGGGGATATAACACTTACCATATATAGTAGCCCCATAAATGTAAACACCCACCACCCTTGTAGATAGCCAAAATTTTCCAGAAATCAAGCAAAATTTGTAGAAATAATTAAGCAAAATTTACAGGTAATTTTTTTGGCTAAAACCATATAAAACCAAGCATCCAACATAATGTATGGGTTCCACACTTTGCATTTTTAGTTTTTTTTTTGCATTCAAAAGATCTTGTAATTTTACATACACATAGTTTCTTGAATTCTTAGTGTAGAATCTGCATAGTCATTGTTACATCCCCTATAGCACCAACATTGTAAATCTGGTGCAAAGAGCAAAAAGGGTTCAAACGCATTGGGAGTTGTAGAACCTTTGGATCATGAAGTTTGTTGTAGTAGTTTTAATGAACTTTGAACCCCCACCAAAGTGAACCTCGTACTATTCTAGGCACATACTGTACATATTTCTTGAACAATTCTTTATTTCATTTAAAATAAAGTTTTCAGTTCTATTTATGTGCAAGATAGATTTATTTTCTCCATTTCAATGCATTTAATTTCTCAGATCTACATTACATATTTAGTTTTCTATCCTTGTTTATGTTTTTCAAGTTCTTGGGTGATCTGTTGGACCATCCAGGGTACCTCAAATTCTATTTTTTGGAGGCCCTTGGGATTTGGAATTAAAACTATTTCATTAAAATTATTGATCTTCTAGCAACTGAATTTTTCAATTTCTATAGTTGGTAGATACAAGATTCATCGTGTTCATGTGGATGATGGGATGATAACTAATGTGGTATCATTTTTCATTATTAACAAGCTAGGCATAACCAAGAACATCCAAGAAACCACTACCTCAACACTCAAGTCATTTAATGGATCACAAGTAGTGGTGTGAGGTTCCATCTCCTTAGATTTCATAGCCAGTAAATAGTTCCCTACATCCGCTAACTTCCTAGTGGCTAAAGAGATACCTAGCTTCAACTTGATCTTAGGAAGTCCATGATTAGCAAAGCTTTACATGGTCTCATCTCTAATACATTAGGAGATTCACTTTCCATACAAGGGTGGGGAAATTATGATCTTTGGAGACAATGTGTTAATACCATTAATTAACTATGTCAACACTAACCAAGGTTTAGAGGTGGAGTTTCAAGACAAGGCTCCCAAAACTCAAGCTGGGGCCAATACCAACAAAACCAACAACAATAACAACAATGAAGCTAAAGTCACCAAACCTGTGGCATTAAACAATCAAAGAAAATAATTATCAATTTCCATGTTAAATAAGCAACATGATAAGAGTGCGATCGTATAGAGGAAGCTCTTTGATTTATCAAAGGTCAAGCAACAAATGCATTGTAGATATATTATCCCTTACTTTGCTAATGAAAGCTTGTTCACCTTTGCATCCCTATACCATGTTTCATGTCTATTTTATCCATATACATCCTTTCAATGCTATCCCATATTAACTAGGTAGGTATGGATCATAACCCACTATAGCCTAAAACTAGCAATGCATTAGCCTTCTAAGGCCTAAAACTTACAACACAATGGTCCACTAAGGCTTAAGACTAGCAACAAAACTTGTTAAGGCCCAAAACTGGTAATATTATGGTCAACTAAGGCCTAAAACTAGCAACATTATGGCCTATCAGGGCCTAAAATTGGTAAATTAGTGGCCATTGTTCCTTTAATCTCTTCTATATTTATAATGTGACCTGCTACATCTTGTTTTACACCTTTGAATTTTATTATCAACCTTTGCTTCGTAACTTTGCATTCTATAGTCATTTTAATTGGTAGCCTTTTACATCAAAAATTTAAAAACATAAGAAAGTGCAAAACATGAAAATTGGTCAAAAATTATCATCTTTAATGACACAGACTAGTGTACAAAGTTTACACCATATTTTAGATTGACTCTCATACTTTAGACATAGTTTAGGATGGTTAGCAAAGCTTATACACTTCCCAACATATTTATATCATATAAGTGGCATTTCACTAGCTTCCTTAAGTCCAAATGACTCAAACATCAACCACTTGAAGCCCAAAGGCCTAGGGCATGACATAAGCCCAAGCTCTAGCTACTTTTTATGCTTTAAAAGTTGAATTCAAGCTTGAAAGTTGGTTAGAATAAGGAACTATGCCCTTTGATGCAATCCCATACTAACTAGGTAGGTATGGATCATAACCTACTAATGCATAAAACTAGCAATGCATCCACCTTCTAAGGCCTAAAACTGGCAACACAACAACCTGCTAATGCTTAAAACTAGCAACACTACATCCCACTAAGGCCTAAAACTAGTGATATTATGGCCCACTTAGGTCTAAAACTAGCAACATTATATCCTACTAGGGCCTAAAAATATTAAATTAGTGGCCTTTCTTACTTTTCTCTCTTCTATATTTACAACATGACCTACTACATCTTGTTTTAGACCTTTGCATTTCATTGTCAAATTTTGCTTCATAACTTTGCAGTCTATAGTTATTTTAACTAGTATCCTTTTACATTAAAAATTAAAGAAACATAATGTCAAAAGTTATCATATTTAAGAAAAAAATAGTATACAATGTTTCCAGTATATTTTAGATTGACTCTCATACTTTAGACATAATTTAGCATGGTAAACAAAGCCTATACACTTCCTAGCATATTTATATCATACAAGTGGCTTTTCACTAGCTTCCTTAAGTTCAAATGACTTAACCATTCACTAGTGGAAGCCCAATGACCTAGGGCATGACATAAGCCCAAACTCTAGCTACTTTTTAGACTCTAAAAGTTGAGTTCAGTCTTGAAAGTTGGTTAGATTGAGGAACTATATTGGCTAGTGTAGTTGCTGCTACAAGTGACTTTTCACCAACTTCCTTAAGCCTAAATAACTCTAAAATTGACTAGTGGAAGACCAAAGGCCTAGGGCATGACATAAGGCCAACATCTAGCCATGTTTCAGCCTCTAAAAGTTGAATTTTGGCTTGAAAGCTAAGTATACTCAAGAACTATGCTAGCCAATGTAGTTCTAGTAGAGACACCCCATGAAAACCTAATAATAGGTTATAAAAATATCTAATTGACCCCCAAACTTACGATCCAATCTCCAAACCCTAGCAACAACGTCCAACAACTTTAGAACTTCATAAAACCCATCAAAAGTTCCTAAAAATAACTTGTCTTGGATGAACTACACTAGGAGGCATCCCAACTACACTTGCTAGCATATTCCTAGCATATTTGGCATGGGTTTGGCAATCCAATGCCTCAAATAACCTTTAAATTAACATTTTCTAATCTTTACATCCCCTTGAAGCCTTTGGTAACCCTACAATCTCAATCTATGAAGCAAAAATAAGTCAAATCCCACTCCACCTTAGAACTACACTCGAGATGATCCCAACTATGCTAGCTAGTGTAGTTGGTTTGAATTTGAACATCAAATGCCAAAAATGACCTTCAAAGTAATATATCCTAGCATTTACATCTTTCCAAAGTATTTGTGACTTTAAGCTATTAAACAATGAAGTAAAAATTAATCAAAATACACCTCAACCTCAGATCTATGTTGGGCATGACCTCAACTACGTTGACCCATGTAATCCCAATGTAGTTCATTGAAAAAGATTAAAAAACACTAACATGTTGAATTGAATTTCCAATGCATCATCCTAATTTGTAAGACTACCTAAGTCCCTAGAGACCAGTAAACCCTATAAACTAAGTCAAAAATGGTTGACACATATCATACACCTCACACCTAAATTGAAACTACATTAACCATTATGTTCCAAGGGTGTATGACCATATCTACACTCAAAAAGCCATCAAAATAAAGAATTTTGAGTCTAAATCCTAGCTATGAACTCTAGTAACCTTGGCCACCCAAGAATGTTATTGATTGAGCATAAAAACAACTAAATTCCAAGACTCATGTGTAACTATGCTACGGTAGATTAGGACTATGCTAGCCAATGTAGTTCTAGCATTGTTCTTACTCTAAGGTAGTTGTACTAACATCACAACATTGAAAATGACTTTAGAAACCTGATTTGGGAATTCTAGAACCCTAAAACCTAGAATCCAGCATAGCTAGAACAACATAAATCTATTTTTCTCATGGGACTATTTTGAGAATACGCTGGCCAACATAGTCCCAACATAGTTGGTGGTCTTCACATCATTTGTGGCATTCATGGAGTAAAAATGACACTAACATTCATTAATCCCAAACTCTAGTTCATTACACCAGTGATACAAACCATCAAGACCCCAAAAATAATGATAACAAACTTCAAAAACAACATGTTGACACCAACTTTGCTGGAGCATACCTCAACTACACTAGCCAACATAGTCCTAGTTGATCTCTAGTGTAGTTATAAGAAATAGCTTCATTTTTAACTTCAAATAGCCTTAAAATGACCACACCAAGTGCCCAAGCTTCCCCATAAACATTGTAGACCTCCGCAATGGCACACTAAGGCCTAAAAATGGCAAAATTTGACCTTCGTTGACCAAAAACTGACTAAGTGTCACTACCTATCTTCCACCTTGACTATTTTGGTCTTGTTCCATTGTAGCTTAAATTGTTTTGACCTTGTTGCATAATCATGACCTTCATTGCCTTATCATTTAGTATTATTTGGCTCTACACCACTCCTGTCCACAATATTTAGTCACACTAAACCTCATGTTTCTATGATATGAAACCATTTATACTTTAGTTGGCTTGGTTTAACTTTATTTAATGTCATGGAACATTAATACAACTTTGTTTGACCTTACCCAACTTCATGTCATAATAGTTGGTTTGCATATAGGCTTGTTTAACCACCATTAGACCACCATTTAGCTTTTACTTCACATTTTTTGATCTAATATACCCCTTATAGCCTTTGTTAACCATGATTGAACTATGTTTGGCCTTTTCTCTAATGTGTTTTGACTCATATATGCATTATTATTAATGTCTTTTACAGTTTTTTACGTTATTTAACAATTTTATTACATAGGTGGCACTTGATGTGCTTATATTGTCATGCAGAAATGAGCTAGGAGAATAAACAAAAAAATTCAACTAGTCTTAAAGCCTAAATGTATCCCTCTCATGATGTTTTTATATCAAGTTAACCTTACACACCCAAATCTCAATCCTTGGAAATGTTTCATCATATAGCCTCAACATTCTAAAGTAGCTTGATTGTCATTGACCTTAACACTAGAAACATCATAGAGGATCCCTTAAAGTTTCCATCTAAGACCATGATGGTGAGGAGAAAGCACATGAAACCAAGTTTCTCACTAGAACTTAAACCTATTTAAGATAATATCAAGCCCTTGTTATGTACCATCAAAGCCATCACATAGCACTGATTACATCTAACACTCACATGTTGTGCTTGTAGTATTGTTTATCATTATTGACACATTACAATGAATGAATGATGTTGATGACTCTAATGGTTTACAAAAAGTGAGCTTGCATGCTCTATCTATCTCTTCTTGTTTGGCACAAAGAATGAACTACAAAGCTTTGTAAATTTGATGCACATTGCATGGATCTTTCTCTATGTTGTAACAATAGTGACCTATTTTAACTTGGTTTATCAATTTTCTCATGTGGTTGTATGCATTATACAAGTTTTCTCTGTCTTGTTTTCTTGTTCTCTTGGAGTTGTTCTTGCAAGATGAAGCTCAAATATCATTGTGAAGGTGAAACTCACTATAGCAACAAGTTACCATGTGACTTTGATGTGTAAGATTTGGTTAGCTTGTCCTACCATGCCAAGAGTGCTTGTTTCCTATCACTCTTGTTATCATCCTTGAACCACTATCCCATAGCCTAATTATAATCTTTTATATCCTGAATGAGAATGATGACCAAGGTTTGACACTATGGCTATGTGACATCTCCTTTAGCATGCTCCACCATTAAGTCCATTGGATGTAACACATCTCATGCAATAGGAAATATAAATTAAACTTGACCTTGGTAATGAAACCTAATAAAGGTTTTACCACACAAATAAAATAAAATAAAATAAATGAGAAAGAAAATTCCCAAGAAGCTAAAAGGCTTGTGTCACCAAAAAATACAAACCAACGGCTCCAAACATGCAAAGGGTGAAGCCTAATGGCCAAAGAATCCTTGGAGCAATGTTTTGGCTCCTTAAAAACATTATCAAGTGACCAAAACTTCAAATTACAAAGCATGAAGACCACATCGATTAGCCAACATGTTAGTGCCATCACCATGATCATGATTGCCAACATTTGGAACTCATTGTTAATCCTTGTGATCATTTCCTTGTGAGAAAATATAGCCTTTAACCTCTATCACTTCATGATAACCTTATCTCATCATCACAAGAAATTTTTGGCATGGTTAGATACTACAAAATCAAGAATTAAGACAAAACATTGGTGATGGACCTATGTTGATGTTTTATATTCTTTGTCAATGTATCTTGGGTCCATCCTCCAAACATCAACAAAGAGGGGCTAATGAAATACCACCAAGAAATCTCATGTTACAACTTTTAAAGTTCACCATTAAAACTAAGTCTAGAATTTTATTGTAAAATGTGAAAATTGTAATCCATGGTATGCAATTTCACATACTTTAACATTTTGAGCTAAAAAGACCTAATAAGTTGTCATAGCCTTACTTTCTAGATAAAAAGAGTCATACCATGTTTATATTTGGGCTTGGTAAGGTTAAAAATAATTTTTGGACTACCAAAATTAGCATTTTCATGGGTTTTATGGGGGTGTAGCCTCAACTACGCTAGAACCACTTGCCCCTAGCATTCCTGGTGTTGGATTTTCATTTTTCCAGAAAAACTAGCATAGTTACTACAAAACCCAGTGTCTGTTTTACAAAGCCAACATTGAAGTGGTTGGGGATTTGGTTTCTTCATAAATTTTAGCATTATTCCAACAATTCTAGTGTTTCTCTCACAAGGCTAGTGTTGGTGGGAGAAGCTAGCATAGTTGGAAAATTTTATTTACTATTTATGGTAACAATCATGGTTTTGTTGCCTTAGGGATATAAAAAATTACCATAAATGGAAACTAGACTAGAGTTGAAATCCTGCCACACCTTCACATGATTTTAATTTTTCAACAATCATGTCATAAAATTTGTAGAAATCTTTTTAATCATATTAGGAATTCTTATAGATCCTTCTTAATATTACAACTTTTTGATATACTTGAACATTACTAGAGACATGCTTGTCTTTTATTAGGATAATCAAGAAGGATTCAGAAAGCATGATCAACATTTGGTGAGGATCAAAACCTTACACTGAGGATTGAGAGGGGTATTCCTAATGTTGGATCACCCTTACTAATTGGATCTTATATTCCTATGGTGCTTATTCACGAACCCTAAATTACGTTGTATACTCTTATTATCCTTGGCCTCATCTGCTCCTTACCCTATTCTTGTGTCCTTGCATTGGATTGCACACATCTCTAGTTACCAAAAAATAAGTGTATTGGTTTATCATAATCAAATTTAACATTTACCTCTTCCAAATAGTTTGATTGGGATTGAATTTTTGAAAATTTGGATGTTTAAGATTTTAAAGGCTTGTTGAATGGTAATCCTAACCTCTAAGGTGTTCAAGAGTGTTGAAATTTTAATAACTAATAAATTTTTTAGTCATTTCACCTTAGAAATTAAATTCAAGGATTATAAGTTTTTAGAAAAAAATTTAGCATTTGATATCTCCCATGACAAGATTGTAGCTCCAAATATGCAATGGTGGATGAGCAAGAGTACAACATTACCCATCATGAGACCAACTATACAATAACATGATTAGATCAAAATGAGATATAAGATAAAAAAAATTTAATTTTATTAATTAAATTACCAAGAACATGCTTTCATTAGGTCATTGGTCAATACTTCATCTTCTACTATGGATCACATGTCCTTCTAGTCACATATTGGGGTTATTTCAAAGAATTGTTAACCTTAAAAGTAGCCTATATTCAGACATGTAACACCCCATATTTTAATGAACCTTGAGTTAGTAGTAATTTCTTTGATTTTAATTTGTACCTGCATTTTATGTTATAAGGATTATGTGGATGGCCTTTATAGATGGATTTATGTGACATATATTAGAATGATTGTATGCTTATTATGTGTTTACCTTTTTTATGAACTATGATGTTTTATGCCTAAATTATTTGAATGAGAAATAAATACCATGGATATTTTCTAGTATTTGGGTATATCACTTTGAAAAGTATGTGTGTTATGTTTCCCATGCTTTGTTCTTGCGTAGTGCTTTATCTATATTGGATCCTTGTGCATTTTGTCATGTGATAGTTAACTAGTAGATAGTATGTATTTCATATTTATTAATTAGTATAGCATGAGATTAATATATTATATTTTATGCTAAGTAGTTAGTATGTTCATTGGTTAGTAGTAATTAGATATTTTATGTGATGCTATATCTAATTATATTTAATGTTTTATGTAAGTTATAGTGGTGTGTCATGTTAGTAGTACTAGTTCACATTTGATAAGTTTTGGTATTAGTTTACATTACTTGTTTATTCTTTATGTTACATAGTTTTAGTTTACATTAGTTGTAGTAACTTGGTTAGTTGTATTATATTTAAGAATTTTACTTAGTAAAGACAAAGTTGCTATTTTACTTATATTGTAAGAAGGTTAGTGAGGAAGTTTTATTATTTGATTTTGAACATTATGTGTATTGAATAGACTTTATGTGCAAGCTTTGTTAGCCTTTTGTTAGTTACTATAGTAAGTTTTAGAAAAAACCATTTACGCTTAAGGTTAAGATGATAAGCCTGAAACCTATATGTATTTAATTCTAAAGCCTAGTTACTATCCTAAACATTCAATAACTCATGAGATGAAAGCTCTATCAGTTAGATGAGTGTAGCTATGTGGGTGTTTATGGATTAAAGTGCATATGTCATAGATATGTTTGTGTGTTATGCTCACATCATTCTTTTATTATTTTCAATGTAAACCAAGTGAGAGGTTTTGATGCTTCCTCAATATTTACAATTTTTCCAAGTTTAGGATTAAGGCATAGGTTGCATGGTACACATGGGTTATTTTCTTTTGCTAATTTATAGACATTCATTAGCTTTTAGAATTAGATAATTTTATTGTTTAGAGATCTCAGTTTTTTTAGCCAATCCAATTTTATTGAGATAAGAAGAGGATGTTGATGATGATGATGAAAGATATAGTATTTTTCTTATGATCTATTATCTACTGAATTATGAATTTTGACTAACTCATATGTTAGGTGTTAGATTGTGGGTTTTAATATTTCTATTATAGTTATATGGTGGTTTTAGATTAGTCCTAGCCTCATAATTTATATTAGCTATAACTTAATTTTAACATGCCCTTAGAGTATTGTATCTTTTATGCTATTGGTTTTACATTTTAGTTTTTTCTTGTCCCTAGATTACTACCATCAGTTTGATGAAGTATAGATGTGTATTACACCCCTTTTAGATTACTATTTTCAGTTGTATAACCAACATTGTGACTTATCTCATTTTATTCATAGCATTTTCCAATAGAACTCGTACTGATTTTTAGTATTACTAAGCTTTCGTAATGTCTTCTAACTTTGTTTAAGGTTTAGGGAACCAAGAATAGAAATGAGATAAGAAAAAATAAGGAAGTGAAGAAAGTTATTAGAAAGCTAATTGTTATCATTCTTAGGGTTTCATTACATAAGTATATTTCTTAAAAGGAGAATCCAAGGATCATCTTCATTAATGCACTTTGCAATTGATTTTTATACACGAGAAAAGCCCTAGTCATAACAATTACTAAGGCCAAGTCCATTATATTTCTTGATACTAGTACAAATATCCAAAGAACTCTCAAAAATAGTTTTTATGTTGCTTAATAGATCAAAGAAACTAAAGAATAATATGATCAATTCTATCATAAGAAGTTTTAGAAGGAGCCAAACAACTAAAGTAATAAACATGAGTTTGAAGAATCTTCCTAATAACTAAAACTTTGTTAGCAAGGGCAAGCTTTTTATATTTCTATTTATCAAGCTTATTTTTTATTTTATTAACTATACAATTCCACAAAATAGTAATATTAGGCTTAAAAGAAAAGTTTATTTTTAAAATTTTAAAGATAGAATTTTTTAAAAGATCTTCTAGGGCTTGAGAGTAAATCACTCATCAATATTGCCATTATAATAAATAGAATATTTTTGGTAATTAATCTAAGAACCATATAACATCCAATAATTCTTCACTCTAGATAAAAGAGTATTGATATGTTGTATAGAATTGTTAATTATAAAAAAATAATTATTTGCAAAGCACATGTTAAGTAATTATGTACATTGATCATCAATTGAAATATTCTTAATGACATTTCATTGCAAATCATAATGAAAAGTATGTGAAAGCAAGTTTACAATAATAATAAAAATATAGGGAGATAGGGCACATCCTTGAAGAATTGACCACTTTAGAAATAAAAAGAAACTCAATCCAAAATGAGTAGCAACTTGAGCATTCACACTAATGAGCTAGGTACAAACAAGATGAATAAAATAATCATCAAATCCTAGTTTATAGAAACAAAAAATAATAAAATTATATTCAATCTTGTCATAAGCTTTAGCATAATTTCACTTAATAAAAGCAATTTCTTGGTTAGTATTAGAAGCCCATTGCTTTCCCTTTCAAGCTACAATAACATTATTTATGTTATGTCTACGTTCAACAAAATCAATCTACTCAAGTCTAGTGATATCTTTTAGAACCTTCTAAATTTTACAATCCATGCATTCAGCTAAAATTTTATAAGTGTTATTGAGAAAAGTAATAGGCCTCTAATTACCAATGTGTTGAAGATCTTCATTTTTATGTAGAATATCAATTACAATTTTATTAATATTTTTATCAAGAAAAAATTTTCAATGGCTCCTTAAAAAAAATTTAAGAAATAATCTCCAAAGATATTCCAAACCATGTAGCATAATTTCTAACTTTACAAGTAATTCAATACCACTAGTCAATCCAACTAGATCCTAGGAACATATTAACATTCATACAAAAATATTATGCTTTTAAAATAAGGTAGAATAAATTTTAGGGAGAAAACTATTAATAAGAAAATGCTTTGACAAAGTAACATCTAAATGCACTTCTACTTGTAGGCTTCCAAATAGAAACATTAAAGATGTAAAGTCTACCAAGTTAAAATAAATTCTATTATTTTCTTATTGATAATTACATCAAGTATAATGATTCTCATTTGAATGATGTGGGAATAAATAGCTAACATGAAAAATATTTTTCTTTAAAGTCACATCAATCTTCTTTTTCTTGAGAAGATAAATTAGGATAAGACCAACCAGTTTATCTAAATGACTTTCAACCATATTGAAATCACCTCTAATAATCCAAGCAACTTTAGGTAGAGATAGAAGATATTTTCAAACTTCTAATTGATTTTTCAAATTATTAGAAGCATAAAAAATTATATATTCCAAAGTATTCTTTTTCACTATGACAAGTAATCTAAATAACTCTTCTGAGGTTATCAAAGCCAAAATTCAAAACTTTTCAAGTATAATTTTTATTAACAAGAATAACAACACCTTTTCATTAACTTCATGAGCAATAAAAAAAATATTGTAGTTTTTTGAAATGTGTTTAACAACAAAACTAATATCACGTAGTGAAATCTTAATTTCTTGCAAAAACGAGATAAATTTTGATTTGAAAGATAATCACTAATAATATTTTCTTAAAACCTAATAGAAAGGCATTAAATATTATATGATAAAACTAACATTGAGATTTAGTGGGGAGTTCTTCATCCTTGATTTTTCAAACTTAGCATTTATTGTTGAACTTTTGGTATGTTAAAAACTTAAGGAAAATAGAGAATATGGAAATATGTTTGTAGTCTAGGAAGGCCATAAATGAATAAGAACTTTAGAACAAGAGTTAAGTTTGAAAATGAGATCTACATTAAGATGTGATGAGATCTTGATAGAGATGTTGTTATGAAGACTACATAGGCAAAATGAGAGCATGAAAAAGTACAAAAACTAAAAGCTAAATGAATATGCTCTAGGGATTGAGAAAAAGCTAAATAAATAAGAGAAATCCTCATGAAATAGAGTTCAAAAGTTAAGAAGATGTCTCCAAAGAAGAGAAGATGTCTTGGCTGAGAGGAAGTCAATCATAGGATGAAGTCTTGCAAAAATGAGAGATGTATTATTTGGAAAGAAGATGTCTCTCCAAATAAATCTCACTAGAGATGTCGCACTTTTAAAGGAGATTTCTCCCAAGAGTTTAAGCTAAATAAAAAAAATGTTCCAATCTTGAAAAAGACATCTACACTAGTCGTTGAATAGTTGCTGCACAAATTCTAAGGTATTTTCAAAAAATCCAAGGCTATAAGTAGACTCCAAAATCTTGGAAATTATGTAAGTGTTGTTTGAAAATGAGATCTACGTTGATATGTCATGATATCTACATTGATATGTGTTATGAAAACTACATAGGAAAAATGAGAGCATGGAAAAGTACAAAGACTAAAAGCTAAATGAAGATGCTCTAGGGATTGAGAGGAAGCTAAATCAATAAGAGAAAGTCTCAGGGAATAGATCTCAAAAGTTGAGAAGACATCTACAAGGAATAGAATACATCATGACCAAGAGGAAGTCAATTACAAGAAGTTGTCTCCCAAAAATAAGAGATGTCTCCTTTGGAAAGAAGTTGTGTCTCCAAATATGTCTCCCTAGAGATGTCCCATTTTGAAAGGAGACATCTCCTAATAGTTTAAGCTAAATATATAAAGGCATCCTAATCTTGAAGGAGACATCTACATTAACTGTTAACTAGCCATTACACAAATTCCAAGATGTTTTCAAAAACTCTGAGGCTATAAGTAGACTCAAAAATCTTGAGAATTGTGTAAGTGTTATGAACATCAAAGTAATATGATGAATTGCATTTTGATGGTTGAGTTGACAAAACCTTATTGACACAACCTTGTCATCTAGGCCTCATTGATGAGGCCTAGTTGATGCATCATATCATGCATCGATGAGGCCACATCAATGTAGTGCCTATAGTCAGCTATAAATACATGCTTGTAGCTGCATTTATGGTAAGTAGAGATATTAGTTGTAGTAAAGCTCTTACAGTTTTTCCATTTGAAGGCTAGAATTTTTCCTTGAGTGCCTGTAGCAAGAGTCATTTTGTGTATAGATATTTACTCAAGCATTGTGGTACCTAAGCACAATAGTGTCTATGGTAATAAAGACGAGCTTTGTAACAAACCTTCTAGTAGTTTGGATAGATTAGCTATTTCAATTATGCATTAAATGTTTTTAATTATTTATTAAATGTTTTCCATTAGTTATTAAATATTTTCCAATTATTACATTAATGAAGAAATTAAGCCAGATAGGTTACACACATAAGTATGACTACTTTGAGTGCAACATGTATTTGCTTGGTAATCCTAGTAGTGTTATTACTTGGTATGCCTAGTAGCATAGTGCTTGGTCACCTAGTAGTGGATATGTGAGTTTAGAAGATGTACAAAAAGTAGGATTGGATGCTTATGTTAGGATTAGTTAAATGCTAGCTAATTAGTTAATTTAGTTTCTTTAATCCAATTTCTTCTATCTACATTTTGAGCACCAAACTATAAAAAATAAAATGATAAAAATCATATGCCTCAGTTCCACTTAACTATACAAACAAATGTCACAAGTGTAATTGGGAAGACAATGATTAACCTTAAGGCTAGATTCACTTTCTAAAGGACTAGTGCACCAAAAATGCCAAAGTGCATGGAATTCTACTAGATTTTGCATGAATGCTTTGTGATTCATATGGTTGGATGTAGGGCTACCTTGTCACTCATCAAAATCATTATCATATCTATCCTCTTGTACTCTTATCCTACATTATCACATAATTTTCTTGGTTGTATGTTAATTGTATGTTGAATTGAGCCTCAATGACAAGGTCTTGTAATTATATTTACATTCTTTTCTTACATTTTACATTCATTCTTGTTACCTTGAAGGGTTGATGTGATTCTTATGAGAAGGAATTTGTATTAAGCTTGTTGGAATCACAAGAGATTCAGTGGTTTTGCAATGTCAACACATTTTGGAGTGGAGCTCAATTTTTTAAAGGTTATGGAATCATTTAAACTACATTCTGAGCTTGTTGGGACCTTAAGGGATTGAGTGATTCTGCAGCAATGAAACAATCTAGAGCAGAGCTTAGAGCTTGTATAGGGTATGGTGTTATTCAAACCACATTTTGAGCGTTTTGAAACCTTCCAGGGTTGAGAGATTTTGCAATGATGAAACTCTCCATAGTGAAGCTCAAATATTATAAAGGTTGTGATGTCCTTTAAACCACAATTTGGAATAAAAATAGTATGGAGGTATGCAAGGAATCTACCCTTCGAGTGTAGACTACCCAAGTTGGGGAACCATGTAAATTTTGGATTTAATTTGGTGGCTAGAATTTATTTTAATTGGGAACTTTTTCAACCCTCCTTCTAAGTTCCCGATCCTCATTTATCTCATAATCCATGATCCTAATAGATGAAAAAGTATTTTTCATTAAACAATTTTGGAACAGTAGTAGAAGTAGAGAGAGAAGAAGTAACCTTTGGGATTATTAAATTAAAATTAATATTTGCAAGCCTCTTCTTTTTGTATTATACTAAGTAAAATTTTTCACCATCAATATTTTCATTTCCAGTTTGTGCTAAAAATTTCATTATTTCTAAAAAGGAATTCTCTTTAGATATTGAGAGTTTATTAAAACCTTTAGAGTTAAAAGGATTAGTAAGAGACTATGAACTTATTGAAGAATATTTCATTTATGCCTACTAAAAACTATCATTATTTTCCATTTTTTAATATTATTATTTCTTTTCCTCTTGAACAAATTTTTTATTGAGAATAAAATAGACTGCAATAACATGATCTTCATGGCAATAATAGCTCTAGCATCTTCATAAATTATAGTATGTAATTTTCTAGAAAAACCACAAATTATAGGCTTTGAATTTTAATTTTGTATTCCTCTACCGTAAATTAATCTTCATAAAATAATGTCTACACTACACACTATCTAGTAATGTTTTTAACTTTTTCTTTAGGGTTGTGCTAATGTTGGCAATAATTTCAATCCTAGGAAATAAAAGTATTACATTGATTCATATAAACTTTAAGATCCAACTATTTCTCAACCATTTTAAAATTGGCTAGTTCAATAAGTGAAAGATTTGGAAAAATAGAGTATGCAAAACATTAATTGTGTAGCATTTAAGGATAGCCTAAATCGTTGGTTTAAAACCCTTATTTATATGAATAAATCCAATAATCTACAAAAGTATGTATTGTAAAGTTATATATTTTGACAAAGGTTCATATAAATCATTAGATAAAATAAAATCAAAAGCCTTAAAATTTTTCATAGTCTTTATAGTTTGAAAGACATTATTATTTTTCATCTTTGGATCATTCCTTGACAAAGAAAAAAAAAAACCTAGCATTGTCCACTAGAATTGAACGCATGAGTTGGAGCTTTCAAAATAAGAGTCTTTCCAATAGGCTAACACATCATTGTCAAATTGTATGTCCTTGTTCACACTGGATATAAGGAGAATACTTCATTTAATCATGTATTATTAGTGGGACATGGCATAGAGTGTTAAGAAATTAACAAATCCCCTTCATATCATACCCTTATCCATTCCTTCTTAGTCATTTGTCTTTTTACCTAGGATTAGTGACCACGGAAGTTAATTCAATTTTTTTTATTAGAACCAAATTATTTCCATGGCAAGAACCTCTTATTAATATAAAATAAAGAGATGGATATCATGGTCTTATTTTATACTGCAATTGTGTATTCCCTTGCAAATAACTTAGAATGAATATCTCATGCTTACATGATGTTTGCTCTTGCACCATTATAATTAGTTCATTGAATTAAACAAAATATTTACAAAATTACTAAATTAACAACTCAAGAAATATAATAAAATAAAAAATTATAAAGAAGCTGAAAAATGTATTGGGCATGAGAGAGGGAGGGGGTGGAAAGAGGCAATGGATGTATGCAAGGGAGGAAAGATTTTCTGAACCTTAAAAATATGAATAATGATATTTTTAAAAAAATTAAAATATAATAGATGAAAGTGAGAGTCTAAAGAATTTTAATAGTTTTGGAAATATCTTTTTATGTTTTCATCCTTCCAAGCAATCTTGAAAATTCTCCCCTCTAGGATAGGAAAAGGATCAAGCCTTATCTAGGGACCAAAGAAATCGATGAATAATATAACCAATTCTACCATAAGAATTTTTTGTAGGAGCTTAACAACTAAAGCAATAAACAAGAGTAGATTAAAGAATTTTCCTAATAGCTAAAACTTTGCTAGCAAGGGTGATATTTTTTCCTTTCCATTTATTAAGTTTCTTTTCAATTTTGGTAACCACATAATTCTACAAAATCTTTAGATTAGGCCTCAAAGTAAAAAGGATTCCAAAAATTTCAAAGACAAAATCATTTTTCAAGATTTTTCAAGACTTGAGGGTAACCCATTCATTAGTATTACCTCTACAATAAATAGAAAATTTTGCTAATTAATATGATAGCTAGATAATATGCACTATTTTTCCTCTCTAGAAAATAAATTTTGAATATGTTATAATGAGTTATTAATCATAAAAAAATAATGATATGCAAAGTACATGTTAAGAAATTGTGTACCTTGATCATTAATTGAAATTCACTTAATGATATCTTTTTGCAAACTATGTAAAAATGAAGTTCATAGTAATAATAAAAAGATAGGAAGCTATAGGATAAGCTTGATGAACTAACCGTTGAAGAGAAAAGGATGAACCTAATCTAAAATTCGTAGAAATGTAAGAATTACCATCATTGAATAGGGTATGGATAGGACAAAAGAAATAATCACCTAACCTTAATATATATGGATAAGCAAAAATAAAATACCATTCAATCCTATCATAAGCTTTAGCATAATCTAACCTAATAAAAATATCAAGAAATGGAAAATCTAATAAGAATGGAAATATGTAGAAAAAATGATAAATGATAAAAGTATGAAAATATTAAAGAAATGAAAAAGGTTTAAAAGATGAAAAATGTCCTATGAAATGTCCTAGAAATTTAATATAGTATTGGAGAATGATTGTGAGTAACCTTTGATGTTAAGAATGGTTTCCAATAAGAATTGCCAAAAAAGAATTTTATAGAGCCATGACAAAGACAACCTATGAACCACTACTTGAGAGTCAAGTCTTGAATGCTTTAAACTACAATATATAGAAGCAACAAATGAGATTTCTACTTTGGAGAATGGTGTAGGAATACTTCTTCTACATCCCTTTTCATCCCTAAATAGACAAGCCTACAAAAGATGTATGATGATGTAAGCTACTAGTGTATATAAGCAAGGAGTTAAGGATTCAAAGCTAAAGATACACATCATAAGAATAAGCATAAGAAAGATAATAGAATGTACTAGTATTAATTACTAGCAACTTATAATATATTATTAACTTAATATATTAAATATACTCTTATGCTTCAGAACAAAGCATCAAAAAAAATAATTAATCTAAGATCCTAGATTTGAAACACTAAGTTTAGTGCATTATCATTCTAGTAATGATAACATATTAGTAGATATACTAAGTAAGATAGATGAAAAACTTTACACTCTTTCTTTTTTACCTAGCTTGACATATGAAATTGGATCACGATAAATCATTAGATAGTGAAATTAATAAATATATAAGAAACATAATTGAGGAAGGATAGTCAAAATAAAGATAAGCTTATGATATTCTATGTGATAAAGAATACCAATAAAACTAAAAGGAAAACTTTATAGAACAGCAATCAAACATGCTATCTTATATGGTGTTGAATGTTGGGTAGTACAAAAGAGGCACAAAAAACAAATTAGTATAGTAGAAATGCAATTTCTTAGATAAATGTTAAATGTTACTAGAAGAGATAAAATACATGATATAAACATTAGAGGAAGACTTGAAGTGGCTTCTATTTTAAATAATTAATAATAACATTTTAAATGGTTTGGATACATGCCAAGAAGATCACACAATAAGCCTATAAAAAAGATTTCTAAATTAATCCCAAGAAATCTATTGAAAGAAAGATAAAAAAAGACATGAAAAAAAATAATTAAAACATTTATGTAGTTGACTCCATTTTAGTGGGACAAGGCTAGGATGATGATGATGATGATTTATCATAAATACAATTTAAAAGTAAATAAATACTCTATTGAGATGCATCATCAGGATTGCCTGAGGAGGTGGGGTGGGGAAGAAGGGAAGGATTATAATATAGTTCAATTAGAGCTTTATAACTAAGCATTTTCCATCAAAATTGAACTTATGAATTAGAGCTTTTAAATCAAGAGGTTTATACAAGGCTAACACCTCATTATTATTATGAGATCCATCATCATTTATTAATCTATATTATAGAGTGCCATGAATCCATCAAGAAAATAAATAAGATTTTAAAAATAAATCAATAAAATAATGATAATGTGGCAAGAGATAAGAAAAATTCAAAAATCATAAAGATACATTGAACTTAGTCTAGACAATAAGTTTGGTTCAACTTTAGACTAATTAACCCATAAAATATTAATGAAAAAGTCTCAAGTTCACTAAATAAATTAAGTCTAGTTAATGCATGATGAAACCACATACACTACTAACTAATTAAAAGAGAAGAAAAGACAAAAGGTAGTTCTTGCATTCAAATCCAATAGAGAATGTACCACTAATACTATACCCATACCCAAGGTATCATATAGAAAACTAAAGGTGTGACAATTATGATGTTATAATTTTCAAAGGATTATCAAAATTAGAACTAGATGACTATATGTATTTCTTGGACCTATAGCTAATGCTAGTTGACTACACATAGTCCTTGGATCTATAGCTGATATAAAGCTTTCATAGAACTTAAGAAGATCAGTATAGCTTAGAATCATACCCATAACTTGGAATTTCTAAATCAATAACCTTACCATTAAGCTAATAACTCATTATTATTTTTATATTTTT
>MNCI01036474.1:49368-65649 GCA_015680685.1 Gnetum montanum | reverse complement strand
TTTTAGGTTTTCATCCTTACAACCAATCTTAATGTGAGTGTATATATAGACATAGTTTTAGTTTGTTAACCTTCAAAACTTACATGACTAATATTAAATGTACATTATTGTTCATACCAAATAACTTATTTATCATAATATATATTAAAAATTTATTTATCTAAAAAAAATACATAGAATACTTAAACTATTTGATTGGAAAATAATATTAAGTTTTATTTTAAGGAAATTTTAGAGCTAGAGATATTGGAACCAAAAGTATTTTTACATACCCTAAACTTATACCAAATAGTTCAATAATGCATTGATAAAGTTATCTAGCAGGTAGCTATATTCTATATTATTTATATTATATATAGTAGTTAGCATGAAGATTTTATTGTTATTTATGTAGTATTCTCTTACAATTATCATTAGCTATCATAATGAGAATGAAAATCTAAAAGGACATCCCAAAACCATTGGCTTTCTCTTTAGAGACTCTCTTCATTGATATGATGTAATCTAAATTTTTTAAATATTATTATTCATTTATTGAGGATCCAACACATACCCCACCCCTCCCTCCCTAAAAAAATAATAATACATATTTTTTTATTTCATTTCAAATATTTTTTAATTTTCTTATGAATAAAGAAATCATCAATTAACATTGTATGTTGTTGTTATGGTGCTTCACTTAAAAACACTCTACAATACCATCTTTGAGTCCCAAATGAGCAAGGAAAAAAGGCTGGACTTAAGATGGACTAAGGTTTAGAGATCATAACAACTGTGAGCATAACATAAGTGTATACACATGTTAGTTCATATATTAGGAGCATAGAATGTAACCCTTCAATAATCATATAAGTAATAGGACCAAAAAAACATGCACATGTAACCATAGTAAGTGCTCACACACACATAGAAATATCATTCCCCTTAAGAGGGGCAAGTTACATTCTTATCCTAATGCATCTATCCATAAGCACCCACTTTGTACAAAATGGATGATGCCTAAGCAAGAGAGGCTAAAGACTTCCCAATAAGTTTGCATATCCTTATAACATAGTTCAAAAGGAATTAAGGGAATGTAGTTCTTTATGATCATGGTTAACATTACATGAACCTATAAGGATCTTCTTACTCCTCTAGTCCCCATTTCAAAGGAAAACAACCTTCAAACCACTAACAAGGCATGCTTTCTTATAGGTATCCTAGGAAAACATGGATACAAGCTTTTAGGAAGAAGCTATAAGAGCTGTAGTCCATATACTAAATAGAAGTTCAATAATTGCATTGAATTTTAAATGTTCAAATGATGTATGAAATTGGAAGAAATCAAAAGTAAAATCCTTAATAGTATTTGAATGTAAAGTGTACTATTATGTACACAACCATAAGAAGATTGATGTAAAGAAAAGGAAAAGAAATTTTATTGGGTTTGCTAAATATACTAAAGAATATAGAATTTGGAATGATGATACCTAATGTTTGGTGATATCAGGATATGTAATTTGCAATGAGAACAATTTTTTATATATTCAACATAATTCAAATAGTTGCATGGAACTTTAAATGTCTAAATAATGTATGAAATAGAAAGAAATCAAAAGTGAAACATTTCAGAGTATTTACATGTAAAGTGTACCAATAGATACAAAATTTAGAATTATGAGACCCAAAGTCTAGTAATATCAAGAAATGTAGCCTATAATGAGAATAGTCTAATTATTGGAATATTAAAGAGAACTTCCTAAGCTTTCAAAAAATAAAAATTGTATTACCTAATTTTTTGTGAAGTTAAGATAACCAAATAATTCTTTTGTTGCCTAACATTCCTTCAGTCTATCACTTAGAGGAGACATATTATCTCTATACAATACATCTTGCTTAAATGTTAGGGTTCATAGTGAGACATCTTATCAAGCCTATAGATGTCTCATTTAGTGATGGAAAGTTTCAATTTGGTACTTCAAAGATTAAAAATAGTTGAGAGCATTGAGATCATGATTGGAAATAGATGAGAATATCCAAGTTGATCATGGGGAATGTTTTCCTAATGTCTTGGTCTTGTAATTGGTAAATATTAGTTTAATGTTTGCATGTTTGGAATCTAATGACTGCATGAGAGAGTTGGGAGAGAAATTGCATGAGAGTTGTATCCATATATATGGTTAATTGTAGGTGTGATATTGGCCATTCTAGCTCATTCTATGTGTGTGGATCTTAGTCCTATATGTGAGGAAGAGATTTGGTTTGATTATGCCTTGCATTAAGATTGATTAGATGTGTGCTTATAAAGCCTCATGCTCTACCATATCATTTAGTGTGTGAGTATTGTTATTTTTTGGGATTGTGTTTCCACTATATTTGCAATCATCTTTCAAGATTAATAGAAGATAGCTAGTTTTCTTATTTTATAGCAATTGAATTGACTAGAAGAATATCTGAATTTAGTAGGTTTTAAAGGATTAAAGTAAATTGGAGTGGCTCTATTATAGAGAAATGTCCTTGAAAAAATGTTAATGGAAATCACTATGGTGGATGAAAATAATATGATGGTGCAGATGCTCATTGTCTGAAGTGTGTTAGGAGAGTCTATACCGCTTGTGTAGAAATAATATTTTTCATATAAAATGTGAAAGAAACTTGAAGAAATATTCAATGTAAATAATGAATCAAAGATTATGTCTTTTTACATTAGTTAAACTTATTGAGATTAAAAGAAGGCTAACATGTGGCCACTCTTATATAGAAAATCTCCAAGTTGCAAGCCAATATTTAGGCATAAAATAATTAAGTGTTAGATGAGATCATCAAGTTACATTTATTGAGAGTGTGTCCACTATTGTATTATTTCTTTCATTAAATAGTGGAGTATTGTGGAAAGACGTACATTGTGATAGAGATTTCTACAAAAGTCTTAGAAGAAGAAGCAAAAATAAATGCCTATGCCTCCAATGTAGAAGTCTCCTCTCAAGCAATTGCAATTAATATTGAGAATGATTAGAAAAATTAATGGATATCAAGGTATAGTTGCATCTATAGGAATGAGTAAATTCATGATAGAACCTCCTTAGAAAAAGCTAAAAGTGAACATGAAATTGAAAGTGGCTCAATGTTTTATAAGATAGAATTTTTAGGCTTTGTAATTACTTTTTCTATATTTTTTATTTTTCTAAAATAGAAAATATGTACATATTTTGAATATTTTAATCATATACCTGGTATGGATCTAGCCGCATCAACCTCAAATGATATCAAAATCCTCAAGAAAGAAACTTGAAATGAAACAAGAAAAGAAAATAAATCTTTATTGTTGCTTGTAGAAATGAAATGGAATATAAAAGAAAATGGAAGCAATGTCCCAAGGAGAAGCAAGTATTCAAGATCATCATATCCCTCCTACTTGCACAAGGCTAAAATTCATACAAGAATAACTTCATTTCACTTCCTCACATAATGGCCAAAGATATCTTACAACATGAGTGCTGAAGATGATCTTAAATTTCCTCTCTTAATAAACTCTCAAGCTATCTTTTCCATGGATTTTTTATATCCTAGGCTTTTGATGCTAATTTATCCCTCTTTTGTTGACCTTTCACATCTCCTTATGTTTCAAATTTTAATATCTGTTAATTGGAATTTGCCCTTGAAATTGCCCTATTCATTACGAAGATATCTTGGATGTCTTGATAAGATATTAGAGACTATAGGTGAGGCATCTTTAGATATGTCTTAAATAATTAAAAAATTTAAAAGATCTATGTAGGTTTTATAATTATTTGAAATAGATTTTCTTAAATTTTCCAACTCCAAATATGTGATTGATCCATCTATTTGTCATAGCCTTACTGATAGATAAAATATTCTAAAAATTTGACAACCAAAATAATTAACAAAAATAAATAATTCATAGATCTTTATTACAAATATGCATCCATTCTTCTATTATAGTCTCAATGGATAAAATTTTTTATTAACTTCCATTTCATATCTTCCTGTTATTTAGTTAAAGTGATTCAATTAATAAAAATGCTTTTTCTAACCTTTATAAGAAATTGCATATAAAAGAAAGGAAGGTTTAAATTCAAATAATATAATAATACTACAACTTAACCATATGAAAATTTCAATAAAAAAATATACAAATATCAGTTAACAAAATAATAAAATATGATTTTATTTTACTTTTATCAGATTCTCTACTATAGGAAAATTCACTTGGTTATCCTTACATTTTTGATCAGCCTAACTACCTAGTAGATCAATAAAGGTAGATAATATTTTGTATATTTTAGTCCATAATTCTTTGGGAGAGTGTATCAGCAAGGTTAAATAATATTTTATTCATAATAGAATTAATTTTTCCACTCTTTCATACCATGTTTGGTGGTTAACCCCACACATGGGTATATATGTCACATTTTTTATTTTTTGATAAATAATTTATGAAGACATAATTATAAATATAAAAGTGATATTGTGAGAGGTAGTATGGTTGATGATGGCTTCCTACCTTCCCCATGGTTTAGGGATCATGAGGGCACAAGGAGTCCTCTGCTCCTTATGTCTTTGGAATGATACTAGCATGGTAGTTCCATGTGTTACTAGAGGAGGCTATGGTCTTCCTCATTACCTCCACCTAGTAGGACCTAATGAGTAGCAAGTAGACCCTATGCCCAACCATATGAATCACAAGAGTTTATTCATGATTTGGTTGAATTCCAAAAACTTCTAGGTTTCTACATACAATAGTCTAAGAGGTGAATCAACTATTGCAATCGTTGTCTTCCCAATTATACTTGTGAGTACAAGGGCATAATTAAGTATAACTGAGGCATAGGATTTTATCATTTTTATCTTTTTATGTTATAATTTTCCTAAGAATAAAGAATAATAAATAAATTTATTTAATTACTAAATTAATCTAACTAGCTAACACTTAACTAATCCTAACATAAGCATCCATTCTGACTTGTTGTACACATCCTAAACATGTATAATGCTAGTGGGTTACCAAACATTAAGTGTTATTGTGATTACCAAGCATTATATGTATGCTCAAAGTGATCATACTTATGTTTACTATTTAATTTATCTCAATTAATTACTTTAATTACTTAAAACATTAAAGGAAATTACTTAAAATATTAAGTGCTTAAATAAATAATTAATCTAGTCCAAGTGCTACAAGGTTTGATTAGAAAGCTCGTCTTTATTACCATACACATTAGAGTGCTTAGGTACAATAGTGCTCAAATAAAGATCTATATACACTTTGACTCTTAACTGCGGATAATTAGAAAAATATTCTAACTATTGGAAAGGAAACTTGTAAGAACCTCATTAAAACTATGAGACTTGATAACATAAATATGTTGGAAGGCATACAATTATAGGCTAAAATAGGATGCCTCATTGATGGGTACACATCAACGGGTCAAACCCTACAGCAAAGGAATCACATCAATGAGATCTTGTTTACGAGGTCACATCGATAACATCCTGTCAACATAGCCAAACCATGTAACTCATCATATCCTCACCATTGAATGAAAACTAATTCTTAATTTCTTTACAAAATTTGGAAAGGTATGGGATTATTGATTGAAAAAATAAACACATAAATAACACAACAGAAACTAAGTGCCCAAGTGTATGATTTTACAATAATTATAAAATTTTTGGTGTTTATGACAACAAAATTAAATACCAGAACACAATTGACAAGAAAAATTCCTCTGATGATGCAAAGATAATGATGAAGATCAAATAGTCCTAAAAGTTGGAGGCTCCTAAGGTTTCTAAGGACTATCTCTTACTTCGATTGAATGTAGTGGTTAAGGTGGTTGTGGTTGCCTTACAATAGCTACAACTTCTAGTGGAAAACAAAAGGTGTTCAACAATCCCTCATCTTCTCCTCCTTACTCTAGGGATCATTCATAGTCCATGCTACATCACCATTTTGGACTAGAATGGGAATATCCCATGGATATGAAATTATTGTGAATATCTCCTTAACATTCACAAATCAAGTAGCAAAATATTTACGTTCAATATTAAACAATTTGAGTGTATTATTCAACTGCTAGTAATCATTCATCTACTTGGCTAGTTTCTTGGTAGTTGATCATTGATTAGTGAACTCCTCTTTGGGAACCTTGAGTTTAGCATTAGCAATCCCAAGCTTCTACTTGATGTCGTTGTGGTTCTTAAACTCTACCTCATACATCAAGTATAAGTTGGGCACTTGTTTCTCCAGTTCCAACTGCTACCTATTTGTAGTCAACATCACTAGATTTGCATAATAGAGATTAGCAAGCTCCAGGTACTTTATCATCTTTGTGATTTGTGGCTCTTTCATGTGGATCTCTACTTTTTTGTAGTAATTGAGCCCAAAAAAGATAGAGTACTAGAAATTGCCTCCTTTCTTAAGCTACTAGAGGGTCTCATTGATTTTCACCTTCATCATTTGAATGTTATTTTCATTGATTTCTTTCTATAAGTCAACCTGATCTCTATAATGGTTCTTAACTCTCTCAAATTTGAGAGCCTCATTCTTCCAAGTGGTTATCTCTATTGTAGATTTTTGGGGAAGGGGTTAGACTTCCTCCATGAAGATACTTCTATTTTTTGTTACCAATCTCCTTAATTCATTATTTACTCTAGCTAGTTGCTCTTATTGTTAATGGATAAAATCTTATATCTACTATTTCTACACATCAACATAGCATAGGTGATGATTTTCTACAATCAAAATTGCATTCTAGTCGCATGTCTAGATCAAGTCCTTTTGAATGATGTACATTTTGACATTGGCCATGGACTAGTTAATTATGACCACCTCTTTTACATCATCAACCTTTTTGAGCTAGTCCTAATGCTATTTGAAAGCTTCATATTTTATCAACACAAGGTTGAGAAATGTAGGATCAAGAATATGGGCTCTTAATTCAACAACCTCTATAGCCAAGCGTTGGTTTTTACCTTGGGTTATTTCAAGTTACCCCTTCAATATGATGCATTTTCCCCTCTCTTCTAGCAACTTTGAATAGGTTATAGTGATTATATTTGAAAGATCAAAGACATCTAGAAATAGTTTCCTAGTTCCCATCAGTCCGTCTAGTAACTCCTTGTGCTAGGCCACACTCAATTTGACACTAAGGGTTTCCATGGATATTTTCACATCTCTAAGTGCAAAAATGTCTAGCATAGACACCTTAGGTGAATTAAATGCTATGGAAATCCTATTAGCAATGACCTCTACCATTGTCTCCTATCCATGGTGATGCATCATCAAGATAGTTGTCCCCTCACCCTCCTCCAGATGCATCAAAAAAGTAGTAGCATTCCTAAAAATTTCTAGGAATTACTGCTATTTTAAGAGAGATACCATTACCTCTTGAGCATTAGGATTTGACCTGCATTCATTGGGCTAAAAAAATTGGCCTACCTTCTTCCATCTACCTTATGGTTCAAGACACTTTGTTAAGGTGGCTTATTGTTGAGTGATAAATAAATGGAACACCATCACTCATTCCTACTCACTACTCCTACTCCTACAATAGCTACTCTTAGATCTTGTGCATGTGCTCAAGAGTAGCATAGGACTTTGACATTGTATTGTGAGTAGGTGGTGGTTACTAGTCCTCTTCTTGGATGACTTTGGTAGGAACCTTGTGCTTTATCATCTCTATATAGGAAGCAGACAGAGCATATCAAACAATGTAATTTTTATAGCATGTTATGCATCCCCTCTTTCATAATTTCTAGATGATATATGGGAAGGAATTATCTTCTTTCCATGTTCATTTTCTTTAAACAACTTTTCTATCTCAAGATAAATTAACTATGGAAGGTAGACTAGGAATCTACCACTTTGAGCTACACACACACATGAGAGGAGAAGGTTGTGATCTTACTTGGACTCATCATTGGATTGAGGTGGAAGGTTGTAATCTTAAAGTATGCACACTTCACCATGATGAGGGCATCAAACTCCTTACAATTGACAACATAACATCACTACATCCATTATTTCTTAACATATGTATCTATCTACATAGAGATTTTAGTAACGTTTTCCCTTATTTTTGGTAACCCAAGGGCCTCTACAATGGCTTTCACTAAGTAGAACACAAAACTATCCTTGATCTTAACCATTTAGTTAGCCTATCAATTCTTATAGAATAGGTATGTCTCTCCCATGTATCACTCCCTACTAGAAGTGATTATGGACCACATGGAAGAGTTATATAATTGAGTTTTAACTTCTGAAGGTGTGAACTTCAAGAAAGATCTAAAGTTTAATTCTTGTAGCACTAATTTCTAGACCTCCTTGTTCATGATCTATTTGAGAAAAGCCTTCGTCAAGGTAACCTCAAGGTTTAGTCTAGGCCTTAGTGCTTCATCTTAATGAGACTATTCTATTGCAACTACTTCCTCAAGAATCTACCAAAATTATTCCACTTTAGACTCCTTTCAAAGAGGTCCCATGGCATGGATTTCTGGTTTCTTATGTGCCTGCTCTTGGCCCCTTCCAATTTTTGGCTATTTATCCTTTGGTTGGGATGGTCCTCCTTCGTACCCATGATTTTATTTTGGTGCCATCTATGATCATAGAATAACCATGGATTATCATTCAATGTGTAACTTATAACATTTTGATACCTTATCTCCTTAGGCAGTTACACTTAGGCTAAGTTCAAACTTTGGAAAATTGATCATTGTATTATTATTTTAATGATTTTTAACTGTGAATGTTATCAAAGCTTGTTGGAAGATTTTAACTCTCATGATTTAATATTTTCATCTTGGTTTCTTAATTAAACCTTTGTGGGAGTTAGAAATTTTTCCAAAATTTTCTTTTCCCAAAAACTTAAGGTTTATGGTCCCACAATGAAGAGCTTACCTCCAGTAACTATAAGGTTGAAGACTGGAGTGAATCAGACAAACAAGTATGAAGATATGGCTCTTGAAAGATTTTAGGCTCTAGAAAATTACCCCCTCCTTGTTTATGAAAAAATGTGAAAAATTACTAAGTGTTTGTACATATTTATAGGTGTTTTTTCCTTACATCAATGGGATCCCATTGGTATGGTTTTGTCAATAGGTGGGATATGTATATGGGATCCTATCAACAAAGTTGTTCTAGAAAATATTTGACAATGAATATCTTGAAAAATATGAGGTTTTACATGAAATTGGAATCCATAGAAAGCTAGAAAAGCCATGAACATGATGAAATGCTAGAAGAGGGCTTATGAATTCTCAAAAATAGAGATAAGAAGCTTAACTAATAGAGTCCTCCCCATATTAGGTGCATGCCCTTTTTTGCCCTTGCATATCCTCAAACCATGGAGTCCATGGATCCCATAATTTATGAATGGCTATAGAAAGTTAAAGAAAAAATCTAAAAGAATCTACCTAAGAATTTCAACATGTCAAACTAATACATCAAATAAGACATGGAAACTAGCAATGAGGTGATCTATGGAAAGCATTAAAGAATGAGGGAAAATGTCGAATAGAGTCCCTAATTATGGTCACATGAAGTCCCTTGTGGATTTTGTGGTTAAATGGCCCAATAAAGTCCATCCTTATTCTAGGTCAAAACTAACCAATTTTAGTAACTTTGCATTATCACTTTAAGACTAGACCATCTCCTCAAGACACAAGAATGCTCCCAGAAATCAATCATTGTTCCTTATTAGAGAGGAAAAGAGAAGTAGGAAGTGAGAAAGGGCCTTAGTTAGAGGGGACCTTGAGGCATGGGTAACATGTCTTTCTAGTCCCATAACTAGTACTTGTAGCCCATTATTTTATCTAAGGGATATGCTTTGAATTCCTATCATGTTTTTTTTTTTAATTTTATATTTTTATGGATTTTTTGATGGAAACCACAACATCTAAAGACTTATTAACTTTCTATTATTGGTCAACATGGAATGGTAAGAGATCCATGAAAACACAATTACACTCAAGTAAGTAGAAAGTCATAGAGAGAATTGAATCACCTTGAATTCACACCCTTTTCAAACCTTTCAATTCTTTCCAAATTTGGAAACTACCAAGGTTACAAGTTTGTTAAAGTTTCATTAGTGAAAAAGGAACTTTATACTCTAGAACAAGGAAGGCCATAGAGTTTGTGCATGGGTGGATGACATGGGCTCACTACCTATTCCATGAAAAAGAAATCATGTCTTACTAATTAGTCATTAAAATTCAAAAAATAAAAACCAAACATTAGAAATCAAAAACATTAAGTGCAAACCACCATTAGAAAATAGCTACAACATTATTGTGTCCTATTGGAAATAAAGCACTTTATTAGAAAACAAGAAGAAAACTTCACACCAAAATAAAGTAAAATATAAAAGAAATTTAAAATGTACTAATGATGTTATAAAATAAAAAAGTGTAAAAACAAAAAAAAATATATAAAAGAATGTATAAAATAAAAAATTGTAAAACAAAAAAATTATAAAAATTGAAGAGCCATATATATGATTAGCATAGATGGCCATCTCCCCCATGACTAAGTTCGAAGGAGGAGATCTAAAAAGTTGAGCAAGTTTATCCATCCAAAAAGGCATTTCTTGCATTGGCTTGCTTTGGCTCATGGAAAGCTTTCACTTGTTGCATGTTGACCAGCTGCTTTTTGTTTGAGCTCTCAGGTTTGTAGATCAACATGACCCTAGAAGAAAAGGTTTCATAAATGATATAAAGAACTTTCCATAATTTTTGAAACTTTGTTTGTTGTGGCACATGTGTGGGGTTCCATACAGGAACTTTGTCTCTAGGTTAAAATTTTACTTTCCTTATTCTAAGATCATGATATTTTTTGTTGAATACATTATGAACTTCATTCAAGGATGGGGCCACCAATCTATTCTCATCTAGAATGTTAAGCTTGATCAATCTTTATTTTTGTGTTAGGCTAAGATCAAGTTCAACATCATAAGTTGTTAAAAGTGTACAAAGCTTGGATTGAATATGAAGAGTTGGAAGTTTTCTATACACTAGCTCATAGGGTGAGTATCCTATAGGGAATTTTCATGTTGAGAAATAGACCCAAAGGGCATCGTTGATTTTTGTGCTCCAATCTCTCCTATATTTTCTAATTGTTCTCATTAGGATTTTTGAGATCTCCATATTGGTAACCTTAGCTTGATCATTGGCCTAGGGGTGCTAAGATGTTATTAATTTATGTTTGACCCCCAAGCATTGCATGAGCTTGCAAAAGGTGGTGCCTATAAAGTAAGTACAATTGTCAAAAATCAATGCACATGGCACACCAAACCTATGTCCAACATTTTTTTGTACAAATCATGTAGTAGTGAAAGATGTACAATTGGTGACAATTGTGGCTTCTACCCATTTTGTATAGTAGTCAGTAGTGACTATTATGTACACCTTTCCATTCAACATCGGTGTGATGGAACCCATAAAGTCTATGCCCCATATATCAAAGGGTTCTAGTGGTTAGATCCACTACTAAGGGCCCTCCATTTGAGTGGTCATGCAACCATATCATTGAAAATGTTCAAAAAAGTGGATGAAGTGGTCGGTGTCCCTAATGATTTTTGGCCAATAATACACTACCATCAAGATCTTAATGGTTGTGCATCCCCTTGCATAGTGGCCTCCAAAAGGACCCTCGTGAGCACCTTGGAAAATGCATAGCTGATCAACATCAGGAACATACCAATGAACCAGGCTATCGATGCACACCTTGTAAATATGTACATTAATTTCCATGAACTATTTAGCTTGATGAAGAAACTATTATTTGTCTCAATGATCTAACTCTTGTGGCATCTTCTAAGTGAGGAGATAAGTGAGGATGTCATCATACCATGTAGTTTCATTGGCCACTTATTCATTTATTGCATTAGTAAAGAGGAGTGCATTAGGAAATTAATGAAAAAATAAGCTCTTCTCCTATTTGTTATTCCATCCTAACCTATACAAGTGATCATCGGATACATTCTTAATTTCCTTTTGATCTACCATTGTAGGATCGAAAACCTGCAAGTTCACCATCCATTGTATGACACGAGGGATCATCATTAACTTATTTATGAGGAAGAAAATGTTTTTATGATTAGTGTGCACAAACATCTTGTATTCAAGCACATAGTACCTAAATTTCTCCAAGGCATACACCACAACCATCAACTCCTTTTCTATTGTGATGTAGTTGAGATGTGCATCCACAATGCTCTAAGTTGTTCAATAAACATAATAAGAATGTTTCTGATCATCCAATTGTGTAAGTACTACTTCCAAGGAATAGTTTGATGCATGTTTCATGATATGAAATGGACAGGACCAATTAGATGCTTATAAAATAAAAGTTTCTACAATATTTTCTTTGAGTTAATGGAATGCCTTTTTGCATTTCTTGGTCCATATGAATGGAGCATCTTTCTTTGTAAGCTCAACCAATAGTTTAGAGATCTTAGAAAAATTCTCTATGAATCATCAATAATAGCAAGTGTGTCCAAGGAATGACTAGAAATATTTAATGATTTCTAGCTGGTAGGTTATTTCTGGGATGACCCTAATCTTTTTAGGGTCCACCTCAATCCCTATGTAAGAAATTATATGCCCTAACATAATGCTCTCCTGGATCATCAGATGGCTCTTTTACCAATTAAGTCAAAGATTGGTCTCCATGCATCTTTTAAGCACTTTCTCAAGGTAGTCTAGGGCCTACTCAAACATAGCACCATAGGTGGAGAATTCATCTATGAAGACTTCCACCTTGCTACCAATTTCCTACTAAAATATGTTAAGGACAAGGAGTTGGAAAGTTGTAGGGGCATTGCATAGATCAAATGACATATTTTGATATGTAAAAGTCCCCCAAGGACTTGTGACTGTAGTTTTGGAATAATTCTTCAATGTAATTTGAATTTGGTTATAACCACTATAACCATCTAAAACGCTATAGAAACAATGTCTAGGAATAGTGTCCAACACCTAGTTTACAAATGATAATGGAAAATGATCTTTGTAGGTTGCCATGTTCAACAACTTGAAATCAATACACATCCTCCATTTTCCATCTTTCTTTGACACAATTACAAGTGGGATAGCCCATTCACTATTTACAATTAGATAGATGAACCTTGTCTTGAGGAGTTATTCAATGTCCTCTTTGACAATCTACTTCAATTTGGGATTTAGATACTACTATGGATACCTTTTTGGCTTGATGGAAGGAATTGTATAGATGCGATGATGGCATATCCTAAGATCCATTCTAGTGAGTTTGGGATATGACCAAGAAAAAGTTATTCACCTTTTGTTAATCATGTTCAATAGCTTCTCTTTCTACTTAGGATCAAGGTTTGCATTGATTATCACCAACTTTCCATTTTTTAAAAATGCATAATCCATGTCAATAGGTAGAGTTTTCAACTCTAAGTGCTCTTGTTTAAAATTCTCAAGGATTTTCAACTCTTCTCAGTAATTGTCATCAGGTTCATCATAAGAGAGTTAGTGATGAACTTGCTTTAGTTCATCAATGCCTACAAAATAGGCATTAGTTAAGCTGGAAAAGGGAACGACGGTAGAGTGCCTTGGATGGTTTGCACGCAAATTAAACAAGGACTTCCCCGAGCGTAACCTACAGCTAGCGCTGGGGTTATCGTAAACAGAATGTAAACGAAATGTAAACAATGATGCGAAATGTAAATAAAGCGTATAAGATTATGAATAAAGCATAAACAAAGTTATAATTGTAAAGCATAAAAGAACTTAAACAATGTTAATGGGAGGCAATAATGAAACTATATTATATTGTTTAAGAAAAAAATGTGCACCAGTCAAAGCGTAGTTGCATAAGTGTGAATGGCAAGTCAAACGCCTAGCCCCAGAAAAATGTGACACGATGATGTGATGATGTGAGAACAACTTGGAAGCCAAAAATCGGATGTGCCGAGCACCCAAGGATTGCAAGTTTTATCCTCCTTTGGAATCGCCAATTTCTCCAATCTTTGCCTCTTCCAATCTTCTTCTCCTTCTTGCTCCTTTTGCTTTGCTTCTCTTTGACTCCTTGTTCTTGCTTCTTTTTGCCTCCTTGTTCTTACTTCTTGTTCTCCCTTCCAATTTGTGTGAATTGGTAGGGTATTTATAGGTTTGGGCTAGGGTTTTGGCTAGGGTTTGCTTTGACTAGGTTCAATGTACCTGTGCTGGAAAGTTGTACATGAGTTGGATGTGTGTTGGCAATTTGCCTTCCTTGACCAGGTTCAATGTATTTTACAACTTATGGGTCATTTGAGCCCATAAAAAATACAAATAATTAAAAATACAAGCCCTTGAGCCATAAAACTTTAGAAAATTTAAAAATATGTCCAGCGGCGGCAACTCCCTTGATTTAAAAAATTATTATTTTTTTGTTGCCTGCGTTAGTGGGCTGGAAAATTGGAATTTTCCAATGTTTGGTAAAGAAAAATTTTTAATCATCGGGGAGGATGATGGTAGCTGGTGATGCCTGGTTGTGTCTGCAGTGATGTGGAGTCTGCGGGAGCACAGTGGTGGCGCGAGTACAGTAACGCATCGGTAGCGGACGGTGCAACAGGGGTGGCGAGTGATGCGGCAGGAGGCAGTAGATAGACGCGATAGGTGGCAAATAGACGTGAGGACGACGCACCAACGGCAGGCGTGACAGAGTGGCAATCGGCAGTGGAGCGAGGTGGCGGGAGTAGAGACAGTGACGGCATCATGAGACATAAGGCACAGTGAGCGACGTGGAGGTGGCAGTTACACAAAGAAGAAACAGCGGAGTGGCGGTGCGGCAGTCGGAGCAGAATCATGGCAAACAGAGACAACAGCATGATGGTAGCAGGGACGTAGTAGGAGGGAGAAAAAACAGTAGTAGCAGGCACGGCAGAGGTAGTGCAAAAACAGTGATGCAGATACAACGCGGCACAAACAACAACGCAGAGGGGCAGAGGAAGCAGCGAAGTGTTAGTGGAGGGGCAGCAAATAGAGTGAGGTGGCAGCGGTAGGGTAGGTGAGATGTCAGCGACGCGGTGGCAGGGATGCGGTAGGAGACAGCAGCAGTGGGAGCACAGAGGTAGCACAGCAAAAATCAACAACGCGGTGTTTGCAAGGTCATCAACGCGGCATCTACAGAAGAGGAAATAGCAGGGCAGGCCATGCAGGGGAGACAATAGTGGTGGTAGCATTTTGTGGGTGAGGTGCGTGGCAGTCGACGGAGGACAGCATTGTGCTCAACCCTCAGCATCTGGAACGCACTCGCCGAGGGACGCACGCTCTTGCCGTTGATGTGCAGATCCATCGCACTGTTGCATGGTGGGAAGTGAATTTTCAGGTGCTCTGGTGCTGGACCGTTGAATATTGCAATTCGGAAAATGTGCATCTCCAACCATTCGTCTGAGGACTTAGAGCTTTGCTACTGCAGTTTAGCCTGCTGTATAGAGTTCTGCAGCAGCTGCCGCAGCCTTTTCTTCAATATCGCTTCTTGTAGACAACACATAATAAAGGCTCATTCCTTTGTGGTCAAACAACTCTGTAGCTTCTGCAGAGGACTTTTTTCTGGCCTGATTGTAACATGAGATCTGCTTCTTTCTTGACTACTAAAATTCGTCCTCCATCAGCGAATCGAACTGCAAGCATAGGTAGAAGAGTACTACATCCTCAAGCAACGAAGATCGTCTACAAAGCCAAGCAGCTTGGCTGGCCTTGCTTCCCTTTTGCCAAAATGCAAATGCGATGGAGAATGCCAGGATTCATTCATGCCACTGAAGAATCATAATTTGTGTTGTGTCCTGCCCTGTCCTCTGCAATTGGGCTTCCATCCTTGAATTGTAGAGAAATAAATTTCCATTCAAAGTATTAACCTAAAATTGGTGGTGTTTCATTGGCCCCTCTTTGTTGACGTCTGGAGGAATCCACCCAAGAGGTGTCGACAAAGAAGTGCAAAACACCATGAATAAGCAAAGCATCAAACATTAACCATCAGCCTTTGGCTGGATATTATCGCACCATTTTCAAAAGTACATGGGATTGAGGGGAATGTGGTTCAAGATGCAAGGGAATTGATTGTAACCGGGGAAGCTAGGAGGTTAAGGGAGATGATTTTTGCTGGGATTTTGTGGGAGGGGAATGCTCTCTTATGCACAAGTTATGTCATTTGGTCCTTGTCAACAGTCGGTTTTTTCAGCAGACTCGGAACCAAGAGATAGGAGGTGTGTTCTTTGGAGAAACGGGACTCTTATAGAGTATTTGCAGGGCCCGTTGTAAACAGCCAAAGCCACG
>MNCI01036474.1:5391-48964 GCA_015680685.1 Gnetum montanum | reverse complement strand
CAAAGCAAACAAAATCATGAACAACATCAGTTTCATTAGGTCCCATGGGATGAATCATGCAACAAGTCTTTGTGGAACAGAAACAGCCAACTATAACAACAGATCTTTTTCAATTTTGGCTGGTCATCCATGATGTCGCTAGTTTATAGTCTTAGCGGACTATTGTGGATTAGTTTCACATCATAACCCCTTGGACGGTGCCAGTTTAGCGTCGTAGCGGACGGTGCATTGCTAGTTTATAGTCATGGCGGACTATGAAGAGGCAAACTAGTTTATAGTCTCAGTGGACTCTAGATGCTAGTTTCATGTCATGGCGGATGGATGTAGCAGTTTAGTGTCATACCGGACAGAACTCTGTGGTATCAGTTTTAAGTCATGATCCAGGACTGCTCTGTGGTATCAGTTTTAAGTCATGATCCAGGACTACTCTGTGGTATCAATTTTAAGTCATGATCCAGGACTGTCTATGCCAGTTTATAGTCATAGTGGACTAATGCTTACCTTGCTTGTGTAAAGTGTGATGCTTCATGCATGGTTATGCTACGTCCTTGCGAGATCTTGTAAAAATCAACTAAGAAGAAAACAACATCAAGCAACACCTGCCATACATAAAGTTAGAATGTATGAATGAAAGAAAATCAATGCAAAAAGTGATAGTTTTATGTCGTTTCGAGCCGTATGCTAGTTTAAGGCCTTTTCAGGCCATGTATTTTTGTAGTTTTATGTTTTTTTTTTATTTTTCTTTGTTTTCTAGAGTATATGTGTGCAACTAAATGTAACATAAATTTCTAAAATATAGAGCAAGACATAAGGTAAATACTTGAAAAAGAAAGCAACGACCATGCAAGAATCTAAATCGTAACTTGTAACCTATACGCAAAAATTCAATGTGAGATGAAAATTTGTTAACTTGTTGGCTCTAGTTTAAAGCCATTTCGAGCTTGGTACATCAATTTAAAGTCTTGATGGACTGTTGCATCTATTGTTATAGAAAGGTGGGCCAAAGGTAGTAATGTTTTCAAGAAGTTTTAAAGGGAACCGGCCATTTCTGACCATGGCTAGTTTAATGTCATTGCGGACNCTTTAAGTTGAGCTAGCCAAGGACGTCCTAGGATCAGATTAAACCCTGGCATTTCATCAATCACTATGAATTCAGCTGATGTAGGGAATTGGTCTCCAGCTATGAAATCTAAGGTAACCATGCCTTTTACTCCTACACGGGAACCACTGAAGGATCTCAGGAAAGAGGTTGTTGTAGGTTGTATTTGTTCAGTGAGTCCTAGTTTTTCAATGATGGAAAAAGATATTACATTTGTTGTTGCACCATCATCGACATGCACCCTATGTATTTTGAAATGATCAACTTGTATTGTTATGAACATAGGGGCCGTGGTGATTTCCCTTGTTTTCTCATCTAACTTAATGTCCTTAGCATGGAATTCTAAGGATGTGGTCTATGATTCCTAAAGTTGTGGGGATAATACTACATAAATGGATGGTTCGTCTGCAGGGAGATCCTCACTAACAGGAATTGAAGTTAACATTCGTACGAGAGCCTCTTGATGTACTGGTGAAGTCATCACTAGGTCATACAAACTTAAAGAAGTGTTCTTTTGTTTTAAGGCTTGCGTGACCTGGGTCAATGCATTAGCTAGGTATTTACCATTTGGGACATTCTTATCTGTAGAGATTTGGTCCATTTGACCTAGTATTTGTATTTCTCGTGGAGGTGTTTTTACATTAGTAGTTGAGAATGTTGGGTTTGGGATATGAATTGTACTACTCCCATTAACGGACGAACTCATGGGAACGGTGCTTAGTGGTGTAGGCTTTGGCAGACCTAATTCATGTCTATGGTTTTCTCTCTCCATACACTCTCTTTTTTCTCTTTCTAAGCACTCTCTTATTAGCCTATCGGCAAGACGTTCTCGCGCAAGTCGTTGAGAAGTGGAGATGGGTTGTGTACCAGGGTGTTTTGGCACTTGGATCACAAAGGGAATGGGTCGGTTTTCAGATGGTGTGTTTTTTGTGGTGGCAACTGAAGGAGGTATGCGGATGATGAATGGTTTTGATGGTGTGGGGGATGTGCATGTCGTAAAACGGATTTGAGGAGATGTTGGGGTAGGGGCGTTTTCTGAAGGCCTCCGAATCATGAAAGGTCTTCGCAGGACGTCTTGTCTATTTTTCATATGGATAGTATTAATCACATATGGGGCATCGTTGGTTTTGGTATTGAGAGGATCTTTGTAGATCCCGATGGATTGATTTTGGGGCCTTATTGGGTTTGTCTCATCGAATACTACTTCACCCCCATCTATCATGCGTTGTATGTCTTGCTTCAATGCATAGCAGTAATCAGTCCAATGACCACGCCATTGATGATACTCACAATACCTATCCAACCTAAAGCCTTTTGGGATAGGGGGTTCATTGGGTGTTACTAAGGCTGGATTTTTGGCCAAATCGCAAAAGCGATCATGTCTTTGTGAGGCCGCAGGAGACATCTATTTGTGTTGAATTAGCCCAGCCTTTAGAAGTTGGTCAAGTAGTTGTGAAGGCTTCATGGGCAGTGGTGTGTATTGAGTAGGGTCTTTCCTTTCGAAGGTCTGTGCATGACCTATGTTGTTATTTCTATTTGAGGAGATTTCAGGTGTATGAGTGGATGTTGTTCTTTCATAGTTTTTTAGGATAATGGGTTGTTTTCCCTCAGCCACTGCCGCTACCATTGTTTTGGGTTTCTCTTTCCTTATGTGTTGACTTGAAAAGGTTGAGTAGGCTGGGTCATTACTTGTTTGTGCCACTTCTTCTATGTCTTTGATTTGTACGAATGCTTGGCTCAATGTGTGGGCTTTCAAGTAGTAAAGTTTTGACTTAATAAAGTCATTCACAGCTGATTTGAGGATAGTGAGTAAATATGTTTCGGGGATAGGTTCATGAAGTTCGTTTAAGGCTGCACTCTAGCTTTGGATAAATTTCTGTGCTGGCTTTAATGGCGCTTGTTTAATTTGAATCAAGCTATCTAATGTGGCTTCAGGTTTTAGATTGTATTTGAAATGGGTGAAAAATTGATGCAACAAATTCTTTAAAGAAGATATGGAGCTACGGGGTAGAGATCGGTACCATTCTAAGGCTTTTCCGGTTAAGGACATTGCAAACACTCGCAAAATTACATGAGGCCATGCTTGAAGTAAAAGGCTTTCAGCTCTAAATGTTACTAGGTGGGCATTTGGGTTCCCTTCTCCATTGTACTTGGTCAGTTGAGGTAATGAGACTCCTTTTGGCAAGGTCAAGGGTGGAACTAAGGGGTCAATTGGGTCATCTTGATAGAAATCTAGTACCTTGACTTCCTCATTGTTGAAAGTTTTAAGGCGTTTTAATTCTTCTGCCAATGAGTGCATCATTTTTTATGTGTCTGCCCATTCTTGGACGGTATACAAACCAATGGATTGAGTTGATTGTGGATGATAATGGTTTAATTGTTGCATTGTTTGTGGAAAAGTAGGTTGTTGGGCTAACATTTGTTGTGGTGGGATGGTATTTGGGACTGAGACTACTGGTGGAACCCATTGCCCAGCCACATGTTGTGAGGAAACACCTTGAATATGTTGGGTAGGAGTAATTAATGGTGTCCTATGAATTTTCATCTGGGGTATCTAATGGATGGATGTGGAAGCTGGTATGACTAATGGTATTCCAACTACTTGAGGTTGGGGGATTGACCCTACGTTGGTTTGGGGGAGTTGTTGAGACTGTGCTGGTGGGGGAATTATGGAAGTGGATGCATCACAGTGAATGTTATTAAGCACGGAGAAGATAGGGATGGAATGGGGAACATGTGCTTGAATGTTTGTGGATGAAGAAGGAAACATATTTTCTTCTAGGAAAGGATGGGATAATACATTTGTGTGGGAATGAGGGCTAACAGTATGGTATGATTCTCCATGTTCAGATTGGGCTGCAAAGTCATCTTCTTCATCTTGAGGCTCTATGGGAGGTAGTTGTAAGGCTTGATTTTTAACCATGAGAAGTTGGGATATGAGTTTATGATGGTTTTCAGACAATGGGATTATGTCAAAGGCTGAAGGGATAAACTCATGTCCTCCTTTGTGGATGAATTCATATTCTCGCTTAGCTTCCCTCTCTATACGATCAATGGATAGGTTGGCTTGGATTTTAACACAGATAAAATTATATTGTTCAGGTGTAAGAGTTGCATGAATGGGGCCTTTGCCTTGTAGCCTGAGGGATTGGCGTGTAGGGCCTTGAAGATTTATGTGTTCAATAACAGTTATGGATTCCGTAGCAGTCATAGGGTTTGAAGTAGTTGGTAGTGTTACTGGGTTGACTTGGGAAGATTCCATGATAAACGTGAATGGACTGGGATATATGAATGGAGTTTTGATATGTAGTGAGCCTTTGATTAATAATAAGAAAGTGGCCCTCCTTCTAGCGCCAAAAACTGTACTGACCTAAATCGTCGGTGTAAGGCTGGAAGGGAAACAGACACCGAGAGATCGTTGGACAGCCATAGTTGACTCTACCTTCGCTTGAGGGCAAGCTGGAAAAGGGAACGAAGGTAGAGTGCCTTGGATGGTTTGCACGGAAATCAAAAAAGGACTTCCCCGAGCGTAAGCTACGGCTAGCGCTGGGGTTATCGTAAACAGAATGTAAACGAAATGTAAACAATGATGCGAAATGTAAATAAAGCGTATACGATTATGAATAAAGCATAAACAAAGTTATATTTGTAAAGCATAAAAAGAACTTAAACAATGTTAATGGGAGGCAATAATGAAACTATATTATATTATTTTAGAAAAAAATGTGCACCGGTCAAAGCGTAGTTGCACAAGTGTGAATGGCAAGTCAAATGCCTAGCCCCGGAAAAATGTGACACGATGATGTGACGATGTGAGAAGAACTTGGAAGCCAAAAATCGGATGTGTCGAGTGCCCAAGGATTGCAAGTTTTATCCTCCTTCGGAATCGCCAATTTCTCCAATCTTTGCCTCTTCCACTCTTCTTCTCCTTCTTGCTCCTTTTGCTTTGCTTCTCTTTGCCTCCTTGTTCTTACTTCTTTTTGCCTCCTTGTTCTTACTTCTTGTTCTCCATTCCAATTTGTGTGAATTGGTAGCGTATTTATAGGTTTGGGCTAGGGTTTTGGCTAGGGTTTTCTTTGACCAGGTTCAATGTACCTGTGCTGGAAAGTTGTACATGAGTTGGATGTGTGTTGGCAATTTGCCTTCCTTTACCAGGTTCAATGTATTTTACAACTTATGGGTCATTTAAGCCCATAAAAAATACAAATAATTAAAAATACAAGCCCTTGAGCCATAAAACTTTAGAAAATTTAAAAAGATGTCCAGCGGCGGTAGCTCCCTTGATTTAAAAAATTATTATTTTTTTGTTGCCTGCGTTAGTGGGCTGGAAAATTGGAATTTTCCAATGTTTGGTAAAGAAAAATTTTTAATCATCGGGGAGGATGATGGTAGCCGGTGATGCCTGGTTGTGTCTACAGTGATGCGGAGTCCACGGGAGCACAGTGGTGGCACGAGTACAGTAACGCGTCGGTAGCGGACGGTGCAACAGGGGTGGCGAGCGATGCAGCAGGAGGCAGTAGATAGATGCGACAAGTGGCAAACAGACGTGAGGATGACGCATCAGCGGCAGGCGCTACATAGTGGCAGTCAGTGGTGGAGCAAGGTGGCGGGAGCAGAGACAGCGACGACAGCAGGAGACGTAAGGCACGGTGAGTGACGTGGAGGTGGCAGGAACATAGAGAAGAAACAGCGGAGTGGCTGTGCGGTAGTTGTAGTAGAAGCACAGCAAATAGAGACAGCAGTGCGATGGTAGTAGGGATGCGGTAGGAGGGAGAAAAAATAGAAGCTGCAGGCATGGCAGAGGCAGTGCAAAAACAACGATGCAGATACAACGCGGCAAAAACAATGACGCAGAGGGGCAGAGGAAGCAGCGAAGTGTCAGCAGCAGGGTAGCAAACAGAGCGAGGTGGCAGTGGCAGGGCAGGGACGCGGTAGGAGACAGTAGCAGTGGGAGTCAGCGGGAGCACAGAGGTAGCATAGCAAAAATCAGCAACACGGTGTTTGCAGGGTCATCAACGCAGCATCTGCAGAAGAGGAAACAACAGGGCAGGCCATGCAGGGGAGACAACAGTGGTGGTAGCGTTCTGTGCATGAGGTTCGCGACAGTCGATGGAGGACAGCGTTGTGCTCAAGCCTCAGCGTCTGGAATGCGCTCGCCGAGGGGCACACGCTCTTGTCGTTGATGTGCAGATCCTTCGCACTGTTGCGTGGTGGGAAGTGAATTTTCAAGTGCTCTGGTGATGGATCATTGAATATGGCAATTCGGAAAATGTGCATCTCCAACCATTCGTCTGAGGACTTAGAGCTTTGCTGCTGTAGTTTCGCCTACCGTATAGAGTTCTGCAGCAGCTGCCGCAGCCTTTTCTTCGATATCGCTTCCCGCAGACGGCACATAATAAAGGCTCATTCCTTTGTGGTCAAACAGCTCTGTAGCTTCTGCAGAGGACTTTTGTCTGGCCTTATTGTAACATGAGATCTGCTTCTTGCTTGACTACTAAAAGTCGCCCTCCATCGGCGAATCAAACTGCAAGCATAGGTAGAAGAGTACTACATCCTCACGCAACAAAGATCGTCTACAAAGCCAAGCAGCTTGGCTGGCCTTACTTCCCTTTTGCCAAAATGCAAATGCGATGGAGAACGCCAGGATTCATTCATGCCACTGAAGAATCACAATTTGTGTTGTGTCCTGCCTTGCCCTCTGCAATTGGGCTTCCATCCTTCAATTGTAGAGAAATAAATTTCCATTCAAAGTATTAAGCTAAAATTGGTGGTGTTTCACATAATTTTTGCACACAATTGCACCCTGTATCACTTACATGATGCATGGATATTTCTTCTTCTTAATCTTTCCAAAAGCATTTTCCTTAGAAATTTCTTGGGAAAGATCTCTAATTCCCAAGCGTGCATCAAAAGTACTTAGCCAAATCCTTCCCATGATGATTTGGAAGTCCTCCTTGCAATTGTCAACATGGATAACTAGGAAAATGATAAGATAAAACCACCCATAAATAGTGGTCATAATGTCCTTCACTAATCTTAAAGGAATAGTGATGGATTAATCTACCAACTCAAGACAAATGTTACCCTTTTGGAGTGAAGGTAGGTTCTAGGCTTTGTACATTTTATAAGAAATCATATTAATACTATAACCTAAATTTAGAAGAGCTTTGCAAGTCTCATTTCTAATGATTTGAAGGTAAATTAGGAAACTTCTAAGATCATATAGTTTCTTGAGAAGGTGGTCAGCTTTGATCTAATCAATTATAGAATGGAATAGCATGATGGTATGCACTTTGAGAGGTGTTTGGTTCAAAGGGGACTCCAGTGGTTCAAAAAGAAGTATGATTCTCAGACACATGAGTCTATGAGGGCTTTATAGGACTATTTTTTAAAAAAATTATTATTTTTGAGATCTAGGTTTAGACCCACTTGGCTAAGAAGCTGGCTATAACTTAACAATGCCAGTAACATTACATTACTATAGTTGGGCTAGAATTTCTCCATGCATGAAAGGAGTAGGTGGTAATTTGGTTGAGAATGAAGGGACAGGAGCAAAAGGATGAGGTGGGGGATAAGGATATGGGGACTTCCCTCTTGGAGATGAAGAATGATCTCTATAGTACTTTGGAGAGTACTAGTGATGTTGGAATGAGGCATGATTGGAAGAGTTGCACAAAGACATAGGTTGCTAAACATAGTACCCATATGGATTAGGTTGTCTATAAGGATACTACTACCTTGGTGGTGGCATCTCTCATAGCTATGGGTTGACTAATGATACTACTCAAACGGTTGTGGTGAAGCTTCACTTCGATAATAGGCTTGTTGTTGGTGGAACTGCCTTGGGTTGCCTTGAGGATAAGGCAAACTTTTGGGTGCTTGCCTTCTTGAAAATCTAGGATATAGAACGTATACCCCAGATTCATACAAGCATGACATAATAGGGTAACATTTCTTAGGATGTTCATATTAGTCAATGTCACATCCACCATCATCATCTAATTCAGACTTGACAGCCTTCTCTACGACAACAACTTTGCCCTTACCCCTTTGGTGGGCATGTTTAACTTTCTTTCTTCTCCTGCAATCATGATCACTATTTTGCTCTTTGGGATTATTTGCAATTTTCAAAGATTGAGACTTTTTATCTAAATATTTCCATATTTTATCTACCTTATCTGAAATTTTGAAGACAAATTTCTGAATTGGCAAGTGTTTCTCTTCACCACTTCATCAAGTGGTACCTCCCCCTCATTGTCAACAAACTAGATTTTTTTTTCTGATGGAAGGGTCTTGGTTGTACTTCCACAACTTTCTCTCCTTCTGAGCTCTTCTTCTCCTTTTGCAACCTACCTAATATGCCTTTGGATCTTATGGGCTCTTAATTCTGACAATCTCCCTTGGGTGTAGACACCAAGAGTTCTCCATGTTTCTATTCAAAGTTCATCTATGGTATGGCAAAGCTAATCCCTTTGGGAATAACCATGGCTAGGAAATATATTCAAAAAAGAATAATACTAGTCCATGTCTACATCCAATAGTTCATGTATTCCTTGTCACAAAGCTTAGATCTTCTTTCTCAAGTTGGACACTTAAGAGTATGTCTAATATTTTTCATTAAATAACACAAGCATCATATTCTATCTACAAATTAATTCTAGCTCTAAAGAGTTATACGAATTTTCTACTTCTTTTATGAGTGTCTTGGGAAACAAATTAAGTTTTTTCCCTTCATTTTCTATGTTTTTCAAGGCACAAGCATTGTAAAAGGCTTGTACAAGATTTTGCAAATATGAATTGTATCCCCCTCAAACTTGGGATATTGTTCATATCCAAATGCTATATTTGGCTATCTTTCACATGTCTTATTAGAATTCTGACTACCTCTGTGATGTTCAACATGTTTCAAGTTGTGAGTAAAGGCTCATCATATTCATGCCCTCTGTGATGACCATGGTTCCTATGATGCCCTTTGCTAACCCTTCTCTCATGGTGGTAAGCCTCCCTTGAATGTTCACACCTCTGGTCTTGATCATTCTAGCAGGCCCTATGACATGATCATTTCTATCCTGTCAATCAACTTTCTCACAATCACACCATTTGTAGCTTCATTTAGAGCTTGAAGAGGAAGAAGAGGATGATAAAGGTGAAGAGGACGGAGGACTAGCACTACAATTCTTGCCACTCTCTCTTTGATGGTCACATCCATGATCATCATCATGTTGCTTATCCTTTCCCTTGCCATGACTCCCACCTTTAGATCACCCATGATCATTAGGTTCATTTTTATCTAAACTAGGATTGTTTATAGTGGAATATAAATTCTAGTTCAAATACCCTTCACTAGAATCAAGGGGAGGAGAGTCTACCTACTAAGAATCCTTAGAGAAAATATCCTCATCATCTTTTTGGTTCAATAGGAATAAATGGTTATTATATCATTTCCCCTTCATATCTTCATAACATTTCTCCTATTGCTAATCTATTTTTTGTTGTGTTTTAGTGGGACAATAGTCTTGATATTCATCTCCCTAGACAACATATTCATCATTGAGATCCTAGATGTTTAACCTCTTAAGAGATTGGAGCAGCATCCTAGGAACTAATCGGTTGGGTGGCAACAAAACATTGCCCTCTATGTCTCTCCACCTCAATTATTCATCTTGATGTAGAATGAAGGTGAAATTAGGCACAAACTCATTTGGATGAGTAAATATCTCATTGCATTCATGGGCACTTATGATTTTAATCCATCATGACTATGAGAAGAAGACATTTTTGAATTAGAAGAAAATTATCAATGTGCTTTTTTACAATTTTTGTCACTATTAGAATGATTGTGACTTTAAGGTTCAATCCAATGATGTGAATGATTTTTACTAAGTCTTGGAAGCATACAAAGCTTACTTAAAATCCTTGACAACCATGCCAGTGATGAATAGTGAGTAGATCCTATGCCCAAACATATGAATCATAAGTTTTTACACATGATTTAATCAAATTCCAAGGACTTCTAGGTTTTTATGTATGCTAGTCTAGGAGGTTGATGAGTCATCAATTGGTTGGGTTATTTGATAAAAAGTTAACTTTTTGGTTGGTTTCAATATCTTAGCTCTAATGTCCTTTCCCTAATAACAAGGCTTTAATAAAAAGGCTCTGACAATAAGGATCTGATAACAAATCTTTGACAACAAGGCCCCAATAACTGGGCTTTCTCGATGAGGTCCCATTGATGTAGCCCCATCAATGCATCATATCATGCATTGATGAGGCCCCATCGAAGTAGCCTAGCAATAAAATCTATAAATATACACTCACATTCATGTTTATGCAATTCTTTGGTTAATAGAGTAGCTAAACTCTTGTAGTTTTATTCCATAATCTTAGAGAGCAGTTAGTGAGTGCCTATAAAGTGGATCTGAGTTAGCTGTATGGTGTCTTATTTAAGTGGCAATGTACCTAGACATATTCCATGAATGACAATAAGATCAAAATTGATTCTTATTCATTATAGCATTTTGACTTAGATTACATTTACTTTTAATGAAATTTATATCCCATGTACTTTGTTAATATTTACGTATTCATGCATGTTAATGAATTGGTAGAATGAGTGCAACTAGTTTTGATCATAAACATGCATTTTGCTGGTAATCCTAGTAGTGCTATTGCTTGGTTCAACTAGTAGCATAGAGCTTGGTAATTCTAGTAGTGGATACACGGGTTTAGGATGTGTATGGCAAGCTAGGAATGGACACTCATTGCGTGTAGGCTAGTTTAGACATTATTTTTGATTGCTAATTAGTTTAAATAATTGATTTCTTTATTATCTTTAGGAGTAGCATAAGACTACAAAAACATCAAGAATCATATGCCTCACTTTGGGTTAAACCATACATGATGAAGATACCACTAGTCTAAGTGGGAAGATAGAAAATTGTGATCAAGGCATAACAATCTAGATGCCACAACTGGTCCCATCCATAAAATTCAATTGGATCATGCTTGAACACTTGTGATTCATATGGTTCGATGTAGGGGGTAACTTGTTGTTCATCATTGGCATCATTGATAGGGATGGTGCTAGTTATCTAGATTAGTTATATCATACACAATCATTGTAAATACATTAACGATTTATCTTTTAGAAAATTTTAAGTCACACACATCGTTAACTAATAAAAATGTCTTTTTCACAAGGAAGCGATAATGAATAATATGAGGAGAACATTCATTGGAAAACTAATGAGATATATATTGATGAAAATTGGAGTGACCAACCTCATGTAAGGGTTTTATATGTTCATGATTATCCTAACTATGCTCAAGGACTACATTCACCTAAGGTAGGAAATCCTAGAGGAGATGAAGTAAGTCCGAGATAAGGGAAGGACTCAAGGACTAGGACCTCCTCAAAACTTCAAAAAGCTAAATCAACTATGGGGAACACCATCGAAGCCATGGCAACTCTCCTAGTTCCTCATCTTCCTCTTTCTCTTTAATATCTAGTTGTAATAAAGATGAATGTATGTATAGAGATAAAGCTTTACTATGTGGTTGAAATAAGGATAGAAACCAAAATCATGGGAAAAATCAAAGACCTCAGCATGAACATAATTGAAACTATTACACTCTGGCAAATAGAAATAGCAATTTTTACCATGCCACATTTGATGATAATGAATCCTTATTGGTCACTAAGAGCCTAATGTAGATCACAGAGGTAATTAAGATACCCCATAAGCATGGCAAGGATAGTCACATCATAAGGCTTAATATGAATAACATCCCTAAATTTGTGGGAGGCTATGATTCTAATCCACAACATCACTTACAAGCCTTCCATGATGCCTATGCCTTGAAAAATGTTGAAAATAAGTGGGAAAAGCTTAAGCTCTTCCCTAGGATAGTAAAAGACAAAGTTGAAAGTTGGTATAGATCATTGGAACCAAGTTCGATTCACCAGTGGTCTACAATGGTAGAAATTTTCATTGAAAAATACCAAACCTATGCAAGAGTGTCCAACCTAAGAAAAAAATCCAATGGTAGAAGCAAGAAATCATGAACCCTTGGATGTGGCCTTGGATAGATACTATTCACTACTACATAGATATCTCAGCCATGATTTCTCTCAAATAGAGCAACTTTTCCACCTCATAGATGGGCTTCATAATAAAATAAGGGAGACACTTGGGATGTATGCTCAAGGTTAATTATATGAACTAAAATCCCATTAGATATAAAGGGTAATTGAGTAGGTGACAAAAGAAGAGGAAGAGCTATGTAAATGAGAGAATGCTGAGGGAAATAATTGGGATCCAACTTTTAAAAGGAAAAGGATCCATATCTATGATGAGGAAAAAGAGGCAGCTCTCAATGATATGATTTCACAACAAACCTTGCCATTGCAACAATTTCTTGATGAATTCCAGGAAAGGCTAGATAGGATGTCAAAGTGGATAAATGAAAAATCTATAGCTTTCATAGAAACTATAGAGGAGAAGATAACACAAAAATGAATTAGGAAATCACAATAAATGGAGGAAGAAGAACCAATAAACAACTAGGAACACTTATTGGCAAACATGGAAAATGGTTGTAGAAGAAGAGGCTATAGACTCAACCAAAAAAGAAGATGATGGATGTGACATCTACCTATATGATCATCCAAAGGGCTATTGCCCAATCATGTTACATCTACATGAGTATTGGGCTTTTGCATTGAATCCCAAGTTTGTACAAAAGGAAATTCCTAGAAAATTACCTTTCTCACAAGGTAATTATAGAAAGTCCTACAACTAACTATACCATCCTAGTGGAACTTCTTACCAACCTTAATACTATCATCCAACATTGTGGAAAAACCCATAGTCGTGGGGGAGGCCATCATCAATCTAGCACTACCATTACTACTAGCCAAACCCATATGAGCATTATGTTCAACAACATGTTTTTCCAACTAGTTCTATCTTATCTATTTCAAATCACTACTACCACTCTCCTGAATATCATCATCGCACAATATCTTCTGAAGGATCAACACCTCACACCTCTCATCCTTCGTCATATCCTTAATATTATCATACTTCCCTCCACCATATCTCACCACTAACAACATAGGAATGTTCAACACCATGACATCAACAAGTTAATGCCACTTGTACTATGAACATACACAAAAATGGTAATGCTAGTAGATCTCCACCACAATCTTGGAAATGCCCTTTTTTTAGGAGAGTTCCCATGCATAAGCATAATGCTTGTGGACCTACTAACTCATAGAAATCAACACAATGTGAATCAAGTGTAGCACCGTTCCTTCCCAACCAATGTCTAATCCTATGCAAAGGCCAATATCCATCATTTCTCCAACACCTAACAAAAGTGATGAATCTAGCACTATGGAGAGACAAAAGAATGTATGCATCACTACTAATAGTAAAGGATGTAGTTATGGGGGCCAAAAATTCAAATATTAACATAGCCCGCAACAAAGTTTACATAGTAGCCACTAAACCAGAGGATACCTAGTGGCTTGAAAATGAGAATATAAAGTTTTTTCAAAGATGCATGGAAATAATTGATCTACTTATTAGTTCTAGACTTAAGAAAATAGACCAAACAGAGGACTTGGATGCATATATCTTATACTTTAATTACACACTAGAAAAAGATCTTAAACACAAAGACTTGGGGATTAAAATAGAAAATTAAGAAGAAGAAGAAAATACATCTAGATCCACCAAAATGAAAACACCTTCAAATCTAGATGAAGATACATCTTAAAATGATCCACATGAGACTATCACCAATGTTAGATGTGCTATCACATGATTTATTAAATTAGTAATAGTGCTAGATGGAAGATCGATGATGTATAACAAGGGAATTGTGTAGTCCATCTTGCAAATGTGTAGCCATAAGATTAGTCATGAGGAAGATGGTCCATGTTGGTTCAAGGACTAATAAGTGCTTTTCATGTTTTTATTTTTACAATTTCTTATCATTTTCTTATTTCTTCCTAAATTTTCTAATTCTTAATATGTTTTCCATTTCTTAATATTTTTGTTTTCTTTATATTTTTCTCTTTTCTTGAGTCATTTCCTTTATGTTTTATGAGTGTATTTTATATTTTCATTAATAATATTAGCAAGTCATGATGTAGAGGTCAAAAATATGTGTTGGGTTTTTGTGCTATGCTATTAAGATGATTGAGTAAATAATTGTGTAAAGTAGTGAGACCAAGTCATCCATTTCTCTAGTTATCTACATAAAATGTCTTTTTCATGGAAATAATTTGGTTCTTCTTTCATGAAACTAAAATTAATCAATGATAATTATACCTTGAAAAAAGAGGGAATGACCAAGTGGAAATGCTAAGGGTCTGATCTCAAGGGGACTTGTTGGGTTTTCTTCTTGGCTTCCTTCGTGTGGTTTATGGCTCCTCTTGAAATGTATCATCACTCCTCTATCAATCAATAAAAAGGAATATTTGTCTTTGCATGTTGTGGTTTTCATAAAAAAATGAAAAAAACCAACAACAAAAACAAAAAAGAAGAGAGGAAAAAAGGAGAAAAAAAATAATCATGAGAATTCAAAGCACACCCCTTAGACATAATAATGGCCTACAAGAACTAGTTATGGAGCTGGAAAGATATGTTATCTATGCCTAAAGGCACCCCTCTAAGTAAGGCCCTTTCTTCCTTTCTCTCCTTTCTTCTCTTTATGGAGTGATGATCATTTTTTGAGGTGGTTTTGGACTCATGGTGGTCAGCAAGAGGGAACACATCAATGCGAGGTTATTTTTTATGGCATGGACTTGATTTGAACTTGGATGGATGGGTATGCTAATTTTTTTAATCACATTTTTCATAAGAACCTATTGTAAACATGGTCAAGTACCTTACATCCCTATCTCTACAATTCCTTTTCACCCCATTATTCACCTCACTTTGCATATGATTAGGAGCCTTTTGGTTTTGTATAGTATAGTACAATATCCTAACCATGGAAATTGTGTGTTATTTGGAAAAAAGGCATGGTATACATTTAACTTCTTGGGTGCCCATGGACATCTATAGAACTGGTTATGCAATGGCATTATGATAGGAAACTACTTTGGTGACGATCCACTTACATAACTTTTGTTGATCATGACTTTGAACTAACCTTTACATCTTCTAAAACATCAATGATAGTATCTCTAAATTTATGCATAATTTTTGTACTTCTCATTAATTTCAATTATGTTTTTACCTTTTTCCTACTTTTCTATTAAAATATCATTAAAGTTCAATATTTCTTGGCCATCTTTTGAATCAAACCTTTGGTTTCAATTGTTTAAAAACTTATGTGTTTCCAAAGTTATGCTTATTAGTCATGGGGCTAGGGATTTCTTCTTTGAAATTTTGAAATTTTTCTATCATCCTATGTTCGAATAGCATGGTAACTAATAGTAATTGATCACAATAATGTGAATAGCTTGATGATTTTAGTTACCTCATAGCCTTGGGCATAGTATCCTATCATCACCTTGTGCTTAAATGAAAAATAAGGGATTCAAAAAAGGTTAATTATTAAGGAAAATTTACCAAAACTAATGTTGATCCTTTGGTAGCTACAAGTGATGCTAAAAGAAATGCCTAAGGAAGAAGGTCTTTTTCCAAGCATGGAAAAGAAGCTAAGAGAGGAACAATAGAGGATATGCCCATGGACAAATCATAGCACATACAAGATAGCAGCTCAAGCATCACATGTTTACTAAATCCATGGGATGATGACAAGAAATTTCAGTCCATCCTTCAAGAATGTTGCATATAACCAAAGAATCATTGACATAACAATCTAGGTTGGAAGTCTACCATCGCTAGTAGCAACAAGAAGAATCCTCTTTAGCAAATGTTGTGACTTTCAAAGCCTATCTAGTCTTTTTGTCACTCTATCATTTTATATGCGTCCAGTTGAATAAAATTTTGTAATGTAACACTCAAAGTTAGTTAGTAGTTGGCATTACTTAATAATTCCATACCTTCCCAATTTTGTACAGAAAGTTCACTCCTATCCTATTAACTCAAAGACACATTTTTATTTAGTTGTGGCGGTATGATGAGTCATCAGTTGACTAGGTTATCTAATAAAAAGTCAAATTTTTGGTTGGATCTGATATCTTAGCTTTGATTTCCTATCCTTGATAATAACACTCTAACAAAAAGGCTCTGACAACAAGGTCCCAATAACTGAGCCTCGTCAATGAGGTCCCGTCGATGTAGTCCATTAATAAAATTTATAAATACGGACTCATAGTCATGTTTATGTAATTTTTTGGTCAATAGAGTAGATGAACTCTTGCATTTTTACTCTATAATCTTAGAGAATAGTCAATGAGTATCGGTAGTGTGGATTTAAGTCAATTGGATAGTGTCTTATTTGAGTAGCAATGTACTTGGACACATTCCATGAATGATAATAAGACTAACATTGATTCTTATTCATTGTAGCAGTTTGACTTAGATTACATTTACTTTTAATGCAATTTATATTTCATGTACTTAGTTAATATTTATTTTTCCATGAATGTTAATGAATTGGTAGAATGAACATGACTAGTAGCATTATTTCTTGGATTGCCCAGTAACATAGCACTTTGTAATCCTAGTAGTGGATACATGGGTTTAGGATGTGTACAGAAAGCTAGGAATAGACACTCATTATTCATAGGCTAGTTTAAAAATTACTTTATATTGTTAATCATTTTAAATAATTTATTTCTTTATTATCATTAGGATTAGCATAAGGCCACAACAACATCAAGAATCATATGCTTGACTTTGGACGAAACCATACATGACAAAGCCACCACTAGTCTAAGTGGGAATACAATGAACTATGATCAAGAAATAATGATTTAAATTACACAACTAGTACCAACCATAGAATTTACCCAAATCATGCATGAACACATGTGATTTGTATGGTTGGACTTAAGAGGTACCTCACCACTCATCAGAGGTGAACCAACTATTGCAATCGTTGTCTTCCCAGTTACACTTATGAGTATAAGGACATGGTTAAGTATAATTGAGGCATATTATTTTTATCATTTATAATTCTAACTCACCTAAGAATAAAGAATAATGAATAAAGGTATTTAATTACTAAATTAATCTAACAACTAGCTAACACTTAACTAATCTTAACATAAGTATTTATTCTCACTTGTCGTACACATCCTAAACATGTATAATGCTACTGGGTTACTAAATGTTAAGTGTTTCTATGATTACCAAGTGTTACATGTATGCTTGAGGTGGTTGTACTTATGCTTACTATTTAATTTATTTAATTGCTTAAAACATTAAAGGAAATTTCATAAAATATTAAATTCTTAAAGAAATAATTAATCTAGTTCAAGTGCTACAAGGTTTGATAAGAAAACTCATCTTTATTGCTGCACACACTGAAGTACTTAGGTACAATAGTGCTCAAATAAAGATCTGTACACTCTATAAATCTTACTGTGGGCACTTAGAAAAATATTCTAACTGGAAGGAAAACTACAAGAACTTTGTTACAGCTATGAGACTTAATGCCATAAATGTAGTGGAAGGAATACATTTATAGGAAAAAATAGGATGCTGCATTAATGGGTACATGTGAATGGGTCAAACCCTATATCAAAGGAATCACATTGATGAGATTTTGTTGATGGGGTCATGTCAACCTGTCAATGTGGCAAAACCATGTGACTCATCACTTAGGAGGATTGTATAGTTCAGCTCTACATTTGGATCTAAACTGAGTATGTCATGGGATGTGCTATGAGATGTTGCATGAACTGGTTAGAGTGTGACACCAACTACAAACATGTAGTGATGAATCTAGAGGGTTTAGCTAGTAGTCCCCATGGTGTTCATGTGAGTGAAGTAAGGGAGTGCTATCTAGCTTTTAATAGTGTTACACATTTGAATTATTTGAAACACTACTCAAGTCACATGTTAACACTAACAGATTGTTTGTTGCCATGTGTTTTAGGATTGTTGATTGTTTAGGCATATTTCTCTTGAATTCTATCCTAAATCTAAATTTTCTTTGAGGAACTCTTTGGATGTTAGACAATGTATTAGGAACAACACTATTATAAATGGTATCATAGCCTCAGATTTTATTTTCTAGTGAAACTCACTCAATAAATGGGTAGAAAGGGTTTGTGGTTTGTGAGGTTTTCATTTTTAGCTTATACTAGCCACTCCTTTGTGGGTGGCCTTGTGAAAAGACTCTCCTATTTGCTAAGATGGAGCTTGGTGAACCTAGAAAAATGGTTGAGGATCATGCCAACCTAGAGTTCAAGGTAGAACTTGGGCAAGATGTGATTAAGTTCCATACCCTATGGGACTAAGTTAAAGCTATGGATGAGGCCTTAGCCTATGCTTGGCCAAATAGTGCAAATGTAATTCATTATGTTCTTAATGAAATGGAGTTGTCATAAGACAATATGAATCTTTCCTCTAAGGATATAGTAAAAGTGTTTGAGGTCAATGTATTAATCCTTAAAGGCCTCTAGGATGATATGTTGAACCTCTAAAACAACCTCTTTGGATCCTTTTAGGAGGCATAAACAAAAGCATTTCTGGTTGATGACCTCATTATTTGAGTAAAGGTATTAAAGGATACCCTAGTTGGACTAAATTAGGAGCTATCTATTTTAAAAATTGAAAATGCTATTCTAATGTTCTCCTTTGCAAGACACCTTGTAGAAGTGCTTGTAATAGCAATAGCTCAAATCAAAGCAAGAGAATCAGGTTCCTATGATGGTGAGAGGAGAAATGACAAAATTGATGCCTTTATCCATGATGTGGAGATGTATATGTCTACTTGAGATGTTCTTGTAGCCCAAAAGGTCTCCACTACCTCTTAGTACCTTACAAGAAGTGCTAAGCTTTGGTGGCTCAGTCTTCTTCATGTCCAATAGAAGGGTACCACAACTAAAATGATAGACACATGGGACATTTTTAAGGTAGCTTTAATTAAATAGTTCCACCCAAGGAACTCCGAGTGAGTAGCTAGAACTAGGCTTGAGTTTTTAAAATAGTTCAGAAAGCTTGAAAATTATATTAATTCTTTCCAAGAGCTTATGCTACTAATTCCCAATATGGAAGATGAGGATCATTTCTTCAAATTTATAAATGGGCTACACCCTTGGGTGTAGACAGAACTACATCAATGAGGCATTAACACATGCACTAAGGCTATTGCTGCTATTGGTACTTTCCTTGATTTCAAGGCAACAAAGCTAGATAAGGATAAATCAAGAAAAGGAAAGCATGGCACACCCTATCACTTGTGAGAAATAGACATAGGTTCCATCAAAGATGAAAACACTATTAAATCAATTTAGTAGGGTGGTCATACTATGAATGGTTCTCTAGGAAACTAAGGCTTCCAACAAAAATGTAAAGATATAGGGAGTAAATGGCAACCTAGGGCCATGAAAAAACAATTCTCTTGAGGACTCTTTAAGAGGTCAATTTAATGCTTCTTGTGTTGTAGTAATCAGCTAGTGAGAAATTTTCCTTTAAGCTTAGGAATGATTGAGAATAAGTAGGGATCAACTCTAAGGAAGCAGTTGATGTCTCTCAAGTACTATCGAGATCCATGCCCTCAAATTACATATGAATGCATCTTAGTGGAATAGTGGAGATTAGATATTATGATGGAGTTGTCTAATTTGGTTATGTAGAGGTTAGGAACTAAAACCTTGAAAAATGCTAATCTTGATAATTTACATTAGGTCTAATTTGCTCTAATCATTGTGAGCTCGAGATAGATAAGTGTCCAAATTGATAATGGTGCTAGCCAAAATTATATGATACCATGCATGGTGAGAGACTTACAGTTAGAAATAGAATTCTTAAAAACCTGAAAATTTTAAATCCCTTTAGTGCATCAGTGTTTTTTATAGTGTTCTAGTTTAAGTGGGCTCATGGTAAGGAGTTCTTGATTTCTCAATTCTAGAAATGGACTTTTCTAATGTTATATTAGTGTAGGAATTCTTACGCAAGGCCAAATTTTTCATTACTCCATATTTAGATTTGATTTTCATTTCACATGAAAGCTCACCTTGCATAATTCAAAATCATGGAACACAGATCAAGAAGGATGAGGGTTCTAGCCTCTAGATTTTTTCTCCTATGGTGATGAAACATCTAGTTAGTGATCCCACATGAAAATTTTCTAGCAATGAAAATTGAAGATCCATCCAAGGGTAGTGGGTCTCAAACATGCATTAACCCATGGATATCTTAGGTGGTAAACCATTTTTAAGATGTAATGCCAAGAGAGCTACCTAGAAGTCTACCACCTTGAAGGGTAGTAGCCATAAAATAGAATTGTTGCCACATACTAACCCACCTATTCAAAGATCATATCAATTAATAGGGCTAGAATTGGAAGAGTTGAAGAAATAGCCTAAGAGTTTGATGTCAAAAGGGCACATCCATCGCTCAAAATCTCCTTATGATGCACCAATGTTGTTTTTAACAAAGGAGGATAGGACATTACACCTTTGTTGTGACTACAAGCTACTGTATAAGCACACCATTAAGAATAAGTATCCAATGTCACACATCTCTAACTTGTTTGATTAGCTAATAGGGACATTTTATTTTACCTAGCTAGACCCTCTCCATGGGTATTATTAGGTCTACATTGTAGAGGGTGATGAGGAGAAAACTACATGTATGACTAGATATGGATCATATGAATGTATTGTGATGCCCTTTAGGCTATGCAATGCATTGGTTACTTTCTATACCAGAATGAATGAGATATTTCAGCCATTTCTTGAAAAATTTGTAGTTTTCAATATTGATGATATCTTGGTATATAGTTGAACCATGGAGGAGCATGTTCTCCACCTACAACTAGTCCTTGAGAAATTCCAGGTAAATCAGTTGTACATTAAGAAATAGAATTGTCAATTTTGATATACAAAACTAAAGTTTCTTGAACATCTTGTAGGACATGGATAGGTTAAGTGAAATCCCAAAAATTTAGATTTTGTATGCTAATGATCCACTCCTACTAATGTTCATGAGGTTCAATAATTTATGGGGTTATCCAAATTCTATCATAGATTTATCAGAAATTTCTCAAGTATTGTTGCTCCTCGTACAAAATTTCAAAAGAAAGAAGTCCCATGGTAATGGGATTTAAACTATTAGTAGGCCTTTGATAAAATCAAAGAGGCCTTAACATCTCATCTTGTATTGGCTTTGCTGAATTTTTCAAAATTATTTAAGGTTCATAATGATGCTAGAGAGAATGCAATTGATAGTGTGTTTCTATAGAAGGATCATCCTGTCACTTATGAGTCTTGAAAGTTGAATCGAGTAGAGCAGAGATGGCCTATTCATGAGAAAGAAACATTTGCAATTATTCATTTCTTAAGATCATGGAGGCATTATTTGCTAGGAATTTATGTCCATGTAAAGACTGATAATTTGGCCACCAATTATCTACTAAATCAAACTAAGCTAAGGCCCAAATAGGTAGAATGGTTGGCCATGCTTTTTAAGTTTGATTTGTAGCTAACCTACTACCTTGGAAAGGAGAACATGGTGGAAAATATGTTAAGTTGCCATCCTCAACCTGCCTTTTAGCTCTTCTCTATCACTAGACCACAAACCTTAAATGTTTAATGTGATGAAGTGTTATTAGCCTGAATTCAAGGTGGTTTAAAAAGAGATCCTCAAGTCATTGACCTTATGAAATTGATAGAAACAAGGTAAGCACCACATTTCAAAATGAGGGATGGAGTGCTTTTGTTCCAAGACAATCAAATTTTTTTCGTAGATTAGGATGGACTTAATAAGGAGATTATTTGAGAGTTTGATGATACACAATGGATTGGGAACCCTAGACAGAAAAGAGCACTAGCACTAATCAAGAGAACCTTATTCTAGCCAAAGGTGTATCAAGATGTGATTACCTATGTTCAAAATTTTCTAATGTATCAATAGGACAAAGGTTCTATATAGCATCCTATTGGAATTCTATTTCCTTTAGAAATCCCATAATTTTCATGGGCAATAGTGACCATGGATTTTATCATAGGTCTACCACATGTGCAAGGCCTAAGTAACATTAGTGTGGTGGTGGAAAATTTTTTCAAGTTTTCCATATTTATTCTATGTCCATCTTAATGTTCATCTAAGGACACTACAACATATTACATTAAGTTTTATGTTGACTAAGTAGGATTTTGGTTGGAAATGAAAAATCACACCAATTCCATCTATGCTTTGTTTGGGGGGGGGGGGGGTGTTGGGTGTTAGGCGGGTAGATGGTCCCAGCATAGTTGATGCTATACCTCTACAAAAACCCATGAAAATGTTGATTTTGGCAATTCCTAAGGCATTTTCAACCTTTCAAAGTCAAAATATAGACATGAGGCAACTTTTTCCACTTGGAAAGTAGGGTAACGCCAACTTCTAAGGCATTTTTCAGCTCCAAAAGCCAAACCATGTAAGATTACAGCTCATGGACTACAAGTCTTACATTTATAATAAAAATTTGCCTCAAGTTGGGAAATGAAGGTTAAAATTTGGTAACATGAATTTCTAGTGGTGTTTCATCTAGTATGAAAAAGAAATATAAGTGCTATAATCATGCTTCTATACAGAGTGGCATCTACTATGGTTGTCTTGTCTTTATTCTTTATATGTTGTGAGGAAGAGAAGTACTAGTACTTTTCTTTGCTAATTTTTTACTTTTCTAAAATGGTTTCTATATGTTTTTTTTTGATGAATTTTGATTCCCTCTTTTTCTTAGTCAACTTGTTTTTAAGAAAACACTTCAACTCCCCTAATTTTTTCATTTTAAATTCATTCTTCATGATTTTTTTAAGTCCTCTATAAGTTCATCATTTGTCGCTATGAAGATGAGATCATCTACAAAAAGAGAGATTATTATGAAGTCTTCTTTATCATGTTTATAGTATATTATTGGTTCAAATATGCTAGATGAGTATCCTTTGTTACATGATATTCATTGATTCTATAGAACCAAACTCTTGGAGCCTATTTTTGGTCATATAGTGCTTTCTTCAATTTGCACACTTTGTCTTCCTTACCTTTTATGATTTATCCTTCTAGTTCATAAAAATATACTTCTTCATTGATACTTCTATTTAGGAAAGTTTTGTTTATATCCATCTAATGTAATTTGGGTTTTTGTTGCATAATAATTGAGAGAATAGGTTTGATGATTTCAAATCTTGCTATAAAAGAAAAAATATCTTCATAGTCTATGTGCTTCTTTTTTTTGAACCCCCTTGCAACTAGTCTTGCTTTATGTTTGATGCCTTCTTCTTTTTCATTAAATTTGACCTGGTATAATCATTTACAATCAATTACCTTCTTTCCTTTTATTTTGTTGACTAATTTCCATGTTTTTTTTCATGATGTCTTGATATTCTCTATTCATAGCTTCTTTCCATGTATTAGTTCTCAAGGCTTCTTCTACATTCTTTAGTTCAATATAGAAATCTAAGTATGAATTGTTGCTCATGGAATTAGATCTAGTTGTTCTTCTTTCAAAGTCATTATCCAACGTTTATTCTTAAGGATGATTTATTTGTACCCATGATTTGGGATTGTTATGCACTTCTATCCTTTCATATGAATTCTAAAAATCTTTCATGTCAAATTTATTTTTCATGAAAACCACATCTTTAGATGAGTGTCATTTTTTCTCTATGATATCATAACAAGTGTATTCAATTCTCTTGATCTCATATCCTACAAAAATGCATTTCTTTCCTTTGTTGTCTAATTTATCTATGAGTTGTGATGAATCTTGATTCATCAAGCTATGATATTAGAACCCCAATATTGGATCCATGATATGTGATACACAATATCATAGGCCAAATAATGATATCAAATACATGATATCATGACTCCTATTTGAGACTATAAATACACATGTAGATGCAAAATAAGAATCAATTTTGAAATAGTTAGGTTTTTCAATCAGTAGATAGAAGTTAGTTCATTTTCTTAGTTCTTCTTAACCCTTTCTCCTAGTGCATGGCCGCAGTGTGATGATTGTAATTATATGACATCCTTTATTCGCATGTGTCATACTAGAAATGCACATGACCAAAAATAAAGATCGAGATTACTTCATCATTGAAACATTCACTTAGTTTAATTACTTAATTGTTATTGTCATTAAACACAAAATGAGTATGACTTGATCACGAGCATCTATGTGTGGCTACTTGGTATCCCAGTAGTGTACTTGGGCCATGCGCTTGATAATCCCAATGGTAGTCATGCCCAAGGCCTAAGATGTGTATGGATGATTAAGGAATAGATGCTCATCACACTTAGGCTAGCTTAGATTCCCTTCCTCTATCTCCTCTTAGCTTAACTCTTTCTCCCTTTTCCTCCTAGCTTAGCTAAGATTATCTTCCATTACCTTTAGGAGTAACATTAGTTTAGGAACACATCATACACGTCACCATGGACTAAACCATAAATGACAAAGAAAATACTAGTCTAGGTGGGAAGACAATGAACTACGATCAATGAGTAACTATTTGGATACCACAACTAGTCCATCTGTAGAGTTTAATTGAATCATGCATGAAATGCTTGTATTTGTATGGTTGATTGTAGTGGTACCTTGCCACTCATCATTGGCACCATTGCCAAGGATGGTGGTAGTTATATCATCCAAGATCACTATAATGAAGCCTTGATAATATATATTTTAGAAAGATGTAATTGCAAATAAGTCACACACAATTCATAAGAATGTCTCTCTCTCAAGACTATGACAATGCAACAACTTGTAAGGCAATTCATTGGAGAACCAACGAATTATACAATGATGAAGATGAAGTTCAAAGTACTAAATTTGATGTAGGGGTCTCCAATGTACATAAACAAAGACAACATCATTCCAACTTACAAACTCATAATCTACCTAGTGATGATGAACCCCTGCTAGCCACCAAGAGCCTAATGCATATACAAGAGGCTATTCAAGTATCCCGCAAGTATTGTAAGGAAAGTCATCTACCAAGGCTTGACTTAAACAACTTTTCTAAGTTCTCAGGAGGCTATGAATTAGAGCCTCAACAAAATTTATGAGTCTTCTACAATGCCTATGTATGAAACAATATTGATAATGGATGGAAAAAACTTAAGCTCTTTCCTATGACACTCATTGGCCATGCAAAAGTATGGTATAGGTCCCTAAAACCAAAATCAATTCAACGTTGGCCAACAATGGTAGAACTCTTTAATGAAAGATATCAAACCTATGTAAGAGTATCAACCTTGAGGAAACAAATACGAGAATGGAAACAAGGGTAACATGAACCCTCAGAAATGGCCTTAGAAAGATATTATTCATTGTTAAACAAATGCCCAGGCCATAGTTCTTTGTGGAAAGGCTAATGTACCACATTATTTATGGGATTCTTAATGAAATAAGGGAGATCCTAGGGATGTATGCCTGAGGTCAACTATATGAGCTATGAACCCATCAATTCCAAGAGCTTATCAAGTAAGTAGCAAAAGAAGAAGGAGAAATGGCTAGATCGGAGAATGTTGAAAATTATCAATGGGACCAAAATATTACATCAACAAAGCTCCATAATTTGAAAGAGGAGAAATCAACTCACCTCAAGGATGTGGAATCATCTATGCCAACACTACAATCATTAAATGAAATTGAGGCAAAGATCAATAAGATGATGGATTGGATGCATGAAAAATGTGGAGAATATGCCAACATTATTGGAGATAGAGTTATGAAAACTCAAGAAATAGGACAAAACACCTTTAGATGATCAAAAAGAAGGGTTGAAGAGAATAATAACTTAACTGCTAATCATATCTATCAATGTAACATTTTCTTGTACGATCACCCCAAGGGCCAATGCCCAATCTTGTCACATTTGCATGAGCATTGTGGAGGAATGTTACATATAGAGTTCATACAAAAATATTGTGTTTAAACATAGTGGCAACAATCCTAGTCATCGAGGAGGCCATCCCCAAACTAGTTACACGCTTCATACCATATGAACCTAAGCACTTATCAGGTTCAACATCCTATTTCCCCAACTAGGTCAACATACTCTATCTCACCACATTATTATCATTCTCCTCAATACTATCAACCCATATCCCTACCAATAGAACCACCACCTTGGGTACCTTACACTCCTTCTCAATTTCAACATTTTCATCCTTCACCTCCTTCTTTATCACCACCAACTATGCCAAAAGGGTTTACACCACAGTAGCAAACCATGAATATTACTTGTGCTTTTGCTGACAATAGTAGTGGGAACTCTCCTCAACATTGAAGACACCCCTTCTTTTCGCATGACTGTAAGAATGAACAACACAATTATGATCCCACTACATCCTCCAACTTAGCACAAGTCCAATACTATGGTGCATCTTCCTCTACAACACCTTGTGTTACTTTATCTGTTCCACCAAGCAATACTCCAACAACTATGCAACCTAATGAATATAGTCACATAGGGAGACATATCAATCCTTGCATACCATCTTATGGTCACAGGTACCATAGTGGGTTAACTCCATATAAATTAACCACATCTTATAACTTTCCCCACTATGTCAACTTTAATCTAGTGTGTGAACCCCAAAAGTATGACCGAGTCGCAATATTTCCAACATGTAAGGATCCCAAACTTCCATGTATTAATCCTAGCCATGATCAACCATTTAGTTATGGGGGATACCCTCCATTCTAATAACAAGCAAGATTAATAACTATTTTCTATTTTCTTTAATTTTGAAATTTTTGTTTTTTTGTTTTTTACTTTTCAACTTATTTTTTGATCTTTTTGCTTTTTTGTCTTTTTACCTTTTTATGAGTAATCTCATCTAGGAATCAAATAATCATGTGAACCATTGCTTTAGGTGTTGTTTTATGCAATCAAGTCTCAGGTGACTAATTATTTGAATAGCAAACTCACAACATCCACCTATCCATTCTATTAATAAGAGGTTCTACTTTGGGTATGATGATATTCTTGACATCATAAAAACTTAAAGTAATTTTGTGTTATTATATCTAGAACAAAGAAGAATGGACCAAGAGGGAATGCTTAGGGTGTGACATCAAGTGGACCTGTGGATTCTCTTTGGTGACATTTGTAGGAGTTATCATGTAGCTTTCTTGTACTAAGATCCTTGTAGATCTAATGAAAAATGGGAGTAAGAGTAATCAAAAGGCACTCAACAAGAAAAAAATAATGCTATTCTAGGGGGTTCCACTAGAAAGCCATGCACCCATGCTTGAAGGTAGGTGGATTCTTTGGATTAAGTAATACTTCATCAAAAAAGAAGAAAAAAACCCTTCAAAAGTGCCACAAGGAAATTCCAAATTACTCCTCCCTCAAACACAATGCCAAGTGATTGTACACTTGCTGACATGATGCTCTCAAGGTTGTCTGTCATTAGGATGACACAATGCGATGTAACTAATTAGAGGAATGGACTTAGTCTTCATTTTTGAGTGATGGGCTAATGACACACTAATCATGCCTTACATTTAGGATTCATTATGCCCTGAGTCAATTACCTCATGTTCCAATCTCTACAATCCCTTCTATGATTCACCTCACCTCGCTATTCATGTAATTGTGAATCATGACTTAGGTAGCATGGGATTCATATCCCATTGTGGTGCTATCTACATGTGTGTGTTTTGTGAAATTGGTGTAGATTGAATTTAATCCTTCTAGTGCTTACAGACATTTTAACGTGTGGTTACACAAGGGCATTATAGGTTGGAACCTACTTTCAGGAGGACCCACTTGTGTAACCCTTATAATTTGCACTCGTAACACATCTCTCGAACATCATCTTATACCCTCCAATTATTACCAATGTTTGTCTTTCCCTTATCATCCTTCTAGTTCAAACGTTCCTATGAGCTAACACATGTCCTTTTGTCTCATACTCTTCATGACTTTCATTGCTAGATTTCACACCATTATACTTTTTGTGACTTAGGACTAGTTTATATTACCTTGGACCCTTTATATTGACCTAAGTCCTCAGTTTATACCTTGGAGTTTCAAGAATTTATAAATTTTTCTAAGTACCCTATTCTTGAAAGGTCATGATATCAGGTCCTCGATATCGGGTTCGATGTGATATCAAGGCTATGCTATCATGTACGCGATATCGCATCCTTAAAATCTATATATATGAATCACCCACCCCTCATGAATGTCAAAATCATTTGCAACTGTTCATGTGGGGGAATTTTTCAAATTTTCTTCTACAACTTGTGACTTACACACCTCTTGATCTACCAACCATAACTCGCTTGCTAGCACTCTAAATTTTATTCTGTCTGAACCTACTTAAAATCGGTGTTTAGCTTAGTCATGCAAGAGGGGTACATGCTAAATTGCACATAATTTTTTTTAAATTCATCACAACCCGAAGGACACTATCAAGGGTAATTATGTATAAAACTACTAAGCATGTGCCAAAAAAAATTTCATCTCCTCATCTATACCAAGAAATTAAACTTTAAAGCCACCTAAGTAAGGTGGGCCAAATATTAGAACTTTTTGTGGATATTTCCATAAAAATTTCTAATTTTAAATCACATGGAATAGAAAAAAAATTCATTAAGGCAAGGAGTAAGGTATAAATTAACTTTGGTAAGAAACCTTACTAATGATTTTCCCCATGTGATTGCAAATGGCCCCAAAGTATGGACAATAATAAGGTCCCTCTCAAGATGCATCTAAGCAACCCAGGAGAGGTAGAGGACAAGCGTCCGCTAAACAAAATATAGAGAAGAAGGCACAATCCTTTAGTATCCATCAAGAGACTCCTACTACTTTACAATCAAGACAAGAAAAAGAAGAAGCTGCTACAGTGCCTGAATAGGGACAACACTTCATGTTGTCCCCAAAGTGTGTTCAAGCCATCCATGAAAGGTCCACATCAGCTACATTGATCATGGAATTGAACTTTTGACCCTTCATGGAATTTGCTTCTAAGGTTTTCAAGGACCAACTCAAAGGGTCCCCATTATGGCCTATACTCTTTGAAAGCAATGCCTAGTACTTGGGAGAAATGTACCTATCTTGGCACAATAAGGAAGAAGGCACCATAGTTGACATTTGTGGTATATCTATCAATTTTTCTACGAAGGCCAATTTGAAAGTGTTAAAACTTTCAAATATAGAGTCAAAGGTTGCTCACTTGTCCACTTTCTCTGATGCTAATGCATAAAAGGTTTGTGGTTGGATAGGGTGTATGGTAAAGAAGATAATATATATGGAGAATTGATGTTGGAAGAGAGAATCTACTTCAATATTGGTACTTATCACATATTCCTCAAAAAAGGATTAAATAGGATTTCAACATATGTGGCAAGAGAAACTATGATATTGATGGGAAAGGTTAATGCTAACCTAGCTTATCTATATCTCATGAAGATCTTAAGGTGGTTCGAAGAAGGAAAGATAGGGAATTTTGCGTTTCCCTTCCCTTCTCTCATCAAGAAGTTGTGCAAGCATGCTAGTATTGTGGGGTACGCAAATGACATCCCCAAAAGAGCCCAAAATGCTCCATTTGCTGAACTACTGAAGTCACTAGCTCTAAGAAAAAGTGCTAGTAAGACACTAGAGCCAGAGCAAGAGCAAGAACAGATGGTAGGACACACTCAAACTCAATCTACAGGGCCTAGCCAACTCCCAAGCCTAAGAACCAATCAACAACAAGAAGTGGGGCCCAACATAAGCTAGCGAGACCAACTGCCATCATCACAAGATTATCAATCGTCGATGAGCCATCTCAGGGCCATCGCTGAGGTAGTCAGTTGGGAGAGTCATGATGATGCTAATCTCTTCCATGTCATCGATAATACCGTACAACCCACTATCTCTATAGATCAAGCACAGGGAGAGGTGTCCATTCAGATAGGAGGAGGGAAGACTGATTAGTCATAATAGATTTTAGGGAATGCTAAATCCTTCCAATTGCAACTAGAGATTAGTGAAGGGGCCACATTGATCGTCATGCAGCACTAGGATGCAACAGGAGTTGTAGAAGTGATCATAGAGCACATCAAAGAATCCTTTAGCTTCCTTGTTGTGCCACCAGTAGACTTCAGAGGAGCACGTGATGCTCAAACATTGGTTGGTCCCTTGATGACTCCTATAGATCATGAGGATGTGCTTGATCAGTTGCTACAAATAGAACAAGGAATGATGTCCTTATTCAACATCCCACAAGATGTTATGGCAGGACAATTAGACCTCATCTCTACCAAGGGAAAGCTGGTCATGGCAGAGATCAGGGCTGAGCATGTAGAAGCAGAGTTAGCAAAACTCCAAGAAAGGCTTGTAACCCTACAAGTTGCATAATAGGACCCCTCTTACTTCATTCCCGTAGACTAGTTGGACACCGTGAGGACTAAGAAACTTAATAAATTGTTGGTGGACAATAAAAGTGTGGCAAAGGAGAAAGATAAGGACAACTGGGATATCTCCAAGGCACAAGTGCAAACCTACACACATGCCAAGGCACTCAGAGCCTTACAAGAAGAGAATAAATAGCTCGTTGCTGACAATCTTTAATTAACCACTATGGTGAAATAGAAGAATGTTCTTGAAGAAAAATTTCAATAGCTACGAGAACAATTGATCAAGGTTAATCAAGATATGAACCATTTGGCCAAAGAAAATAAAACCCTCTTAATGGAGGAGGTACATGCAATCCATCAGAAGATAGCTATCAAAATAAGCACAAGGAAAAATGAAGCCAAATGACATGAAAAGTGAAAGGAGCATTTCCAAGACTAGGTGGGGATGTATAAGAAAATCATTGAGAAGGAGATCCATATGTCCAAGGCCCACATCAAAACTTTTAGTGCTCAACACACTAATTGGTGGACCATATTGGAAACATATGCATTTTCCCACTAGGTGGAACTTAAAAGATGAGACCTGCAAATTCAAGATCTTATAGAGTACATGGAATTGGCAAACTTGTGATATGCCAATCTAGCCATGTTGATAGCAGAGTGCATGACGACAAAGCTCAAGGACCAAGTAGCTACCACCTATGCCAAATATGAAGTAGAATTTGTGGAGCACAAGAAAATGTTGTAGAAGCTAGAAGATGCAAATTCTGAACTAGAACGGTTGTTTGTGGCCTGGTACGTCAAAGTAAACAAAATTTTTTCACAAGTACAATGTTCATGGGAGGTGCCAACTCCATCAAATATTAGAGCATCAGCATGGACAACATAGGATCCCTGAACAGAAGAGGAAAAGCTCCAAGCACTACTTCAATCTCATCAAATTCCAAAACATGGAGCACAAGACAAGGGGAAGCAACCCATGGAGGAGCCATAGCCACCTGGAACCACATGAGTTCTACGAAATTTTGTAGTTTTGTAAATTTTGGATTTTTTGTATTGTGTCCAAATTTTGTTCTATTGAGTTCTCCACTATGGCATGAATAAATTCCCTGTCAGTCAATAATCCCATACCTATCCACTGTGTAATCAATGTAGCTTATTCTCATTTTGACTCAAGGATGTGTTTTCGTTCAATCATGGGGGTATGATGAATCTTGATTTATTAGGCTATGATATCGAATACCTGATATCAGATCCATGATATCAGGTACGCGATATCATAGCCTAGATAACAATATCAAATACATGATATCATGACTCTTATGTGAACCTATAAATACACATGTAGGCACACAAGAGGATTCAGTTTTGAAATAGTTAGTTTTTTTAGTCAGTAGATAGAAGTTAGTTCATTTTCTTAGTTATTCTCAACTATTTCTCCTAGTGCATGCCCACAGTGTGATGATTGTAATTGCATGACATCCTTTATTTGAGTGTGTCATACTGGACATGCACATAACTGGAAATAAAGATTGATATTACTTCATTACTTAATCATTGCAACATTCACTTAGTTTAATTACTTAATTGTTATTGTCATTAAACATAGAATGAGTATGACTTGATCATAGCCATCTATGTGTGGCTAATGGGTATCCCAATAGTGTACTTAGGCCATGCACTTGGTAATCCCAGTGGTAGTCATGTACGAGGTCTAAGATGTGTACAGATGATTAAGGAACAAATACTCATTGCACTTAGGCTAGCTTAGATTCCCTTCCCCTATCTCCTCTTAGCTTAACTCTCTCTCCCTTTTCCTCCTAGCTTAGCTAAGATTATCTTCCATTGCCTTTAGAAGTAGCATTAGTTTAGAAACACATCATACACCTCACCCTGGAACAAATCATACATGACAAAGAAAATACTAGTCCAGCTGGGAAGATAATGAACTATGATCAACAAGTAACTATCTAGATACCACAACTAGCCCATCTATAGAGTTTGACTTGATTGTGCATGAAATGCTCATATTCGTATCATTGAGTGTAGGGATACCTCACCACTCATCAAGTTTCTTTGGAATTTTAACATAATAATAACATCTTAATATTTTTTTTATTTTATATTTGGAAGTTTTCTATAGAATAGTTCATAAGGAAACTTGTCTTAATTGCTGATGCTAATTATTCCTTTGGTAATGTAGGTTGCTACATTCATGACAATGCTTATAAAAATTAGATATTTGAGAATTTTTAGGAAGACATCTCACTATGTCTTGTGAGGTTCTAATTTTTCTTTCCACAAAGTGATTTGATTGTGGACTATACCCACATGTGGCTTGATGAAAAATGCCTTAATGTATACAAAAATATTTGAATTCTTAATTGATGAACTCTCCCCCTTTATCTAATCTAATGGTTTTGATAGACACGCCCATAGTATTTTTCATGATAATGTAAACATTTTTGAATTTGATTATTACTATAGCCTTTCTTTTCATTTTACATGTCTAGGTATATCTTGTGAAATAATCTAGCATGAAAAGTGTATAATTGGCTCCTCCTATAAAGGTGATAGACATAGGTCCAATGATCCATGTAAAGAAGATCAAAAGGTATTTTTTTTCTTTTCATACTTGTTGTGTAAGGGCTATTAATTTTATTTCTTTCAATGCATATTTCACATTTTTCTTTAAGAGTATTTATAATTTAAATTCTTATTTTTTCCCTTAACTTTGTTATTTTTTCTAATTTGGTGTAAGAGTGTGTTCCAATCTTCTGTGTAAAATTTTGAATTCTTCATTTGTTATTTGATGCTTAAAAATGCTTTGATATGGATCTTTGTGTCTTCCTTATTCTAAAGTGGTAACATAAATGATGGTTTGGTTATAACCTTGGATGAGGTTTCTTCTCAAATCAAAGTAACTACAATCTATGCAACAGATTCTAGTGTTTTAGGATTTTATTCTTGTGATGACTAAAAATAGTAGTTGGAAGGCTGAGGGGTTCACATGTGCACTACCTCAACCCTACCTTTACACGAGGGCCTTTGTTGGAAAATGAAGGCAGGGCATCCTCAATGGTCTTGTCGATCAAATAGGGAGTTTTCTGGTTACAACCATGGTAGTGTTTACAAAAGGGAGGTGGCTTGGTTAGCCAAAAATGTGAATGCTGACAGTGTTCTTGGCAGTACCGAGGCCAACTAGGCCTAAGCGTAGCAGGGTCACATGGCACAAGAATGATAGTGAAAGTGTACAAGAAGCATGTAAAATAATGAAAAAGTGTGAATTTAATGCTAAATGTCAAAGAAAATTCTCAAAATGCAATGGATAAAATGCTTAAAATGAAAAATATTTTGGGAGAATAAAAGGATGATACCACCCTAGATGGGGAGTGTAGTAATTACAAAAGGGCTTTCAGAAAGTACACAATGGTACCAACAAGCATAGTAGTAGTGTACCCAAAGTATTTGGGATGTTATGAGGTGAAGACTAACATCCCTTGCAAGGTCCATGCCTACTAGGTTGGCTGCCATAGTGTCCTACAAGCTTGCAGTGTTGAGTGAAACACAAATGTATTGCCAAGATGCTAATATGCTCTGGTGTATAGGGTGCTCAAGGTGCTTCAAGTGTCAAATGATTTCTTGAGATGCTAATTCCCATTGCTAAAATGAAATTCCAACCCCCTACTGTGGAATGTAAAATCTAGATTGAGTGCCATGTGGCAAAGTGGTAGGTGGGGCTATGTTAACCTTTGCTACGCTTCTAGTGGAACAATTGGTGCTACACTTTGATATTCTCCACTGAATCCTAAGAGACTACTAGATTAGCTATGCTACTAAGACCTAAATGTACCTACAAATAGTGCAAAAAAATTTGGAGGCTATGCTCTAGAGCTACGTTATTCCCTCTTTCAAGTAAGATCAAATGTAGGTACAATTTGGGACAAAGAGGGGGATACAAAAACAGTGCAAGTTACTGATCCTACTTGTCAAAGCAGTGTTGGAGCTAAAATGAAGGCCTATGCTAAGCTTTGGAAGCTTTTGAAGTTAGTATCTTGTCACTACACTAGCTATGCTAGCTATGCTTTGGAGTGTATCACAATGGTTGGGAAATTTTTTCAAAAACTAAAGTCTAGTGCTACTACACTTGCTACACTAAATAGTGTAGCAAGATGGGACAGAGCATAGCACAAATAGTTTGAAAAGTTTTGCAAAAATTGTAGACCTTGTTCTTGCTATGCTAGTTATGCTCAAAATTGTAGTAAGAGGGGTAGTTTTAGGAGGTAGAAAATTTGCCAAATGCCTCTTTCATGCTAAGCTAGCTTGGCAACATTTGGCTTAACACTAGTGCAATTGGCCACCAAAGTGCTACTACACTTGCTATGCTAGAAAGTGTAGCAAGAGGGATATGAGCATAGCAAGACACTTAGAAAATTTTGCAAATCTAGTTGTGTTGCATTATACACTAGCTATGTTCTAGAGTGTAGCCCCACCAATGGGATCATGGGCCAAACAGTTAGAAAATTTCCCTTGAGTTGACACTTAGACAAATTTTCCATTGTAGTGCTATTACTTGAATTTGGTGTTGTTTTAGTTCTAATGATTTCTTCTTTATATTACTTTTTAATAATTTAGGAGTCATCTTTAAAGCTAATTTTGATTTTTTTTCTTAGTCTTTTATCCTTCCCAGATAAGAGGATTTGAGATATTTGGTACATAGAATATATCAATGATGGCTATAACCTTGTTATCTTGTAATTTGATAGTGTAATTCTAAATCATTCTATGTTAAGGTGAATACCATTTTCTATTTTTATGTTTTCAATTATTTTTTATTTATACTGAATAATGTAAGACTTGGATGGTGTCATGTGATTTTAGAATATGTTATCTATAATCCAAGAATTTTATGTAATTATTTTGTTGGAATTGAGAGCTTTGATCTTACCTTGATTATCTTCTTGATTTGATGTCACTACTCATCCATCTTTGTCTTGGATTTGAAAAGCATCAAGTCCAAAGTTGTACTAATATGCTTCTATTACATGACCTCTTTTATTACAAATTTTTCATAGTGGGACTTGAGCATTTCTCTATTCTTGTGACTTCCATCTTCCTATTATGAAATCTCTACCTCTATTATCTCTTTATAAAGTTTCTAACTTATTTGAGTTGCCTTAGTCATGAGAATAACTTCTATTGAATCTTCCTCTTCCTACTAGATATGAAGACTTGTTCTTTATCATTTTTGTCAATTCTCAAACTTTCAAGTTCTATTATTTGAGCAATTAGATCATCCAAAATGATTTTTATGAATTCTTTATTTTCTAGAAATTTCATCATCATCTTTGGTATTTAGGATTATTGTAAAGAACTCCCATAATTTTTTGTACTTTTTGATGCTAAGTAAAGTCACATCTAAATTCATCAATTTTTTTTATATTGGTGTATATCTTTTTTAAAAAACTCTTCAATTTCTTCATCTCTTCTAATATCTAATTTGTTAAATTGAATTTTGTATAATAGTTCTTTTGATGTTGATTTTTGGTGTTTCTTATGTAATCTAAGCGCCCACTCTTCTTTATAAATCTTTAATGAGCATAATTGTCTACCTATTTTTCTGATACATTGAAAATAATTATCATTATTGCATGTGAATCTTTTCTCTTCCACTTTTCTTCTTCTAGGATTTCTTGAATTAGAGAATATTATTTATCTTTATTTTCTCCTATTTGGGTGACTTTGATATGGGCTTTTCTAGGTTCTATCACATCCCATACTTCATTAACTTTCAAAAGTTCTCTTATAATTTCTATCTAGATAATGAAATGTTGGGTCTCATTGAAGATAATGGGACATTTGGCTATCTCCTTGTTGAAATTCATGGTGGTTGGCTTTGATACAAATTTTGTTAAAAACTTCTTCTTGAATTATTAATTTATATAGGTTTGACTCTTGATCATCTAGATGTAATAATTTTGAATTTCTAAAATTTTGGATTGTGAGAAAATGTGTTATTGAAATCTTGATAATGCATTTAACATGATGGTTTCTTGATAATTTGGTTACACTGATGATAATAACAATGAATTGATAATTAAGAATGAAAGTTGATATTAGTAATAAATGTATAATGAGAGAAGAAAGAAATATGAAAAATCATGAAATTGTAAAGAAAACCAAATGTCAACTTTATTGCCTTCAAAATAGGTTATTTCATTCATGTATGGCCTTACCATTTATAAGAAATGATTGGGGTCATACTTTGTAAACTTTAGAAGTCATTCTCCATAGTGAAAATAACTAAATTTATGAAACATAAAGGTGAGTTGGGTCCAAAATTGTTTACATTTTCCATCAACTGAAAAATAAATAAAAATACTTTAACTTTGTGTACATTTTTCTTCATGTAGGAAGAACATCAAATACTACTTGTTAACAAGATACACTATCACATTTCTTGAATACCCTAAATCTCATTTGGTTACAGTTGATCTATTGTTAATGATGCTTCATAAAACTCCATCTAGAAAAGCTATTGCTTACTATACAAATTTTATTGACAATGTTATACCTCCTATTAGGCCAAATAAACTTGCTAAAAATAGTCAAGCTATGACAATAGAGAATGAAAAAAAAAATATGAAACACAAGTAATCCAAATCAGGGTAATTGAGAATATGGTTTATCCTTTGAGTTGACATTTACTTCTTCTAAAGTGTCAAATATTAGCATGAAGTATATTTGTAAATTGTACAAGGAATTTATAACCTCAATAAGAAATGTCAAGTCCAATAGACCTCTACAGATATATTGGTTATTGAGGGCATACATGGTAATCATGATTCCTCCAAATAACACCTACAATCATACAATAACATGTTGTTATATTGATATTACTTTAATTTTGTGGTTTGTTAAAGGCTAGAAATTACATAGCTTATTTCCATATGTTGAATATGCTCTTAGAGAAATGGAAAGAAAACATAGAGAAATTATACCATAAGTTGTAATAAATTTGTGGAAAAATCCTAAGATTGAACCATGAATAGAAGGAAGAATGTTGAATGTGATATGGTGAATAAAAATGGATAACACAATAAAAGAACAACAAATAAATAAATGAAGAATAGAACAAAGATTTATGTTGTTTAGCAAGGTACCTACATTCTCGAGAATGAAGGGTTCTCTTTAGCAAATGCAAGAATGAATAATACAGACACCCACACTACAATACAATAGTTGCTTATAGATATGCCTCTACTTACTCTTCTTGTTGATCCAACACACAACCCATCATAATATTATATAGCACTTAGGCATACCTTAAAATAATGAGTAATGATAACCACTCCTATTCTCCTATTTTAGTAATGAGAATAAATGCCGAAAAAAGCTAGGAGTGTTACAATTTGAGGATAGAAAATTGGCATACATAGTTTTAAAACTCCTAAATTTTGAACACATCATTACAATCTTCACCTTGAGCCAAAATTGATCCTTATATCTACTTCACTAAATCCACTATACTACTTAGCTACCTTGATGAAGCTGTAAGAAGTTCAAGCACCACATAATCTTCTCCAATAAAAGAGGCTTTGTTAACATAATCATTGGATTCATTGAAGTATGAACATTCTACAAATCTACATACCTTTCCTCCACCTATTGCTGAACAAAGTGGTATTCTATCTAGATGTGCTTGGACCTTTCATGAAATGTTGGATTATGTGCTAAAAATATGGCACTCTAACCATAAAAAAAGATTGGAATCTTCTCATTATGCCTATCCAAATCCTCCAAAAGATTCTGCAAAAAAATCCCTTCTCTACAAGCTTGCAAATTAGTAATGTATTCTACCTCCATTGTAGAAAGGGACACCATTGACTAAAGCTTGGACTTCTAAGAAATAGTTCCTTCTACCATTATGAATACTTGCCCTAATGTAGAATTTCTTTTGTCCAAATTACCTACAAAGTCTAAATTACAATAGTCTACTAAGCTATTTTTATCCCTACTGTAGCAAATAGATAGCCCTAATGTTCCTTTAAGATACCTAAGAATCGATTGCATATCTTTCCAAGTCATATTCTTTAAGAGACATTGCATCTCTTCTTCCATGGCTACTTTCCATTATTTCTATTGTTCAGTACTTAATGCCTCTTGATAAGACATTGACTTATCTATATCTACAATCAAATAAAGATAGCAAAAATCTTCATAAAATCATTTTGTTAGATTACCCTTGTTTCCCTTGAATATCTTCTTAGCTCCACCTATGTCTGTGTTCCTTTAGGTGCTTCCACTTGAGTCTCTTCTCTGTTCTCCTTATTGATGTTACTTTCAAGTGATTGCATCTCCATAGAAACTTTCTCTAAGGAATGATCCTATATAGTTTTTCCTATCCATTCTACTATAAAAGATAAGATTCATCAAATACTACTTCCCTACTAATGGATATCTTCCTAAAAATAGGAGCTTATAATTTATATCCCTTGGTGCCATTTGTGTATCTAAGAACTATGCATTTCTTGGATTTAAGATCTAGCTTACTTCTCTAGACACTTGGAATATGAAGATATGTTATAAAACCAAAGGTCTTGAGATGATCATATCGCACTAGTGATCCACTCCATATCTCCTATGGAGTCTTGCAATTGATTTCAAGAGAAGGAGTCATGTTCACCAAATAACATGATGGATTGACTGCCTCCATCCAAAATGCCTTGTATAGCCTCGCATAGCTCATCATGCTTCTAGCATGTTCTAGAAGTGTATGATTGATCCTTTCTGCAACACCATTCGACTATGGAGTGTCTGGAACTATCAAATGCATTTTTATTCCTTTGAATTTGTAGTATACCTCAAACTCCTTCAAGATATATTTTCCCCCACAATCTAATCTTAGACATGTAATCTTCCTGCCAGTAATCCTTTCCACTAACATTTTAAAAACTTTAAACATTTCAAAAGCATCAGATTTTTCCTTTAAAGGAAAGACCCATACCTTGATTTATCATCAATGAATGTAATGAAATAGCTCACACCTCCCAAAGATACTTGAGAAGCTGAACCCCAAACATTACTATGCATAAGATCCAAGGTGTTCTTACTCTTGGTTTTTCTACTTGAAAACTTGGCCTTGCATTTCTTTCCATACATACAATGCTCATAAAAGTCATATTCTATTCTATGTACTCTTGTTATCAGATTCTTCTTAAGTAGAGTGTTCAATCCAAGCTCATTGATGTGGACAAGTCATGTATCCCATAACATCGATGTAGTAGCTTCTCCAATTGTAGCATTTTCTTCTCCAATCAATTTGTAGAAAAATGACACAAGGTATCATAAATGTACTTGGTGTACACATTTATATAGGCTTACGGAGGCTTGGCATCAATGCATCTAAGGATGTGCTAACAAGCATGCATCGATGTAGTTGACTGACTTAGACTTTATCAGCTTGCTCAACATTGTCCATGAAATTTAAATCCATCAAATAATTTTTTTAAAAAGTCTAATTACATAAAATAAATGTATTTCCAAATGTATCCAACCCCATTTTGTTGAGAGAAGGCTAGGATAATGATGATGATGATGATGAAATATATTTCCAAATGTAAATAATGAATGAATGTGTGAACCTATACATTCATTTTTTTTTAAAAAAAAAATGTGTTCAGTGTCTTATTATCATAAATTATATAATTCTTTCTTGGAAAGTAAATCTAATTTCTCTAGGATTCTCTTATAGGGGATTCTATATTGCTCCCATCTTCTTCAACCAATGTTGAAATTTTTTCTTCTTTTATCAATTTGAAAATTTCTATTGGTTCTTAAAGTGTAGATTTATAAGCTTGTATGAAAGAAGTTGTGATGCCTTATTCTAGTAATGTTGATGCAACTAAGACATCTGATTTTGTTGTTCTTAATGATGTATATGAGTATTGGTTACTGATCTTTCATCATAGTATGTGTTCATTGCAATTTTTCGTCACCTTCCTTGTAATAGAATTTTCATTTCATGATTAATTAATATGATGGAAAAACATGACATAAAAATACTTCATGCTGGGTATTATTATTCTTTTTCATCTTGTTGAGTTCGATAATGTTTCAATGAAATAGCATTCCACAAACCTAGGGTCCTTTATACATAAGCATGTAGTGTTGGTCATACATAAGTGGGTCCAAATTTTGATGTCCAATCTAAAAAATATGGTAAATTTTCATGTTTTTTCAAGTTATATAATCTTACATGTTTGATCATTATTCTCTAGATTAATTTCAATGATAAGAATGTCAAACAAGAATAAATAATCTAGAGAAGACAAAAGTGCATGTGTATAATTTTATTGTACTAGAGAAAATATTAAGTAGCCTAGACAAATAACTTGTAAGGTAAATTTTTCCTAGTGTAATAAGAATTCTATGAACTTAAATATTAAAACTAGTGTCAACAAGAAGGCTACAATTTATTTTAAAGATTCTCAACATAAGATCAATAACAAGTGATGAGGTAAAAAATTTCCAGAGGTGCTACCACTTTCTTGCTTTAATATAAATATTGGTATTAAGACACAATTCTCTCTCTTAAATCATTTTTCTATTTTAATTTCAAGCATCAAAGTTGAAAATCAATGTAAATTTTGTTAAGACTTATACCTTCTTATTTACTAACAAAGAATTTTTTCAAATTATCAGTGGTAAGGCTATACACCTAAGTAGAAAGTTATAAAATTGAAAGGTTCTTCTTTTCATATACTTTTTTCAATGATGTTTACTTAGTGGAAAGCTTGTGATGTACTTTGAATTTTTTTTGTTTATTATTAATTAAACTTTTTGAGGTTCAACACCCCTATCCAAAATTTCCTTTTTAAATAATATTTACCTTGAAGAGGTACAATCAAATAAAAGTTTTATAAGTTAGCAAGTTTCACCATCTAACTTAAGAATCCTAACACTATCCTACACATCATTATTAAATGTAAATAATGAATCCTATAACATAGAAACTAATATTTCAATGTAAGATGAAAACTTATTTTAGCAAATTTTGTTATGTGGATGCATAATTTGGGATGAAGTCTTAGTGCTAAAAATTTAAAGCTTATTAAAAGAGTACAAAACATATTTTTATTTGAATTAAAGGTCAAAGTACAAACATTTTATTTAATGCTTTTGTTAAAGTTTAATGTACTTCCTCTAGAGTCATAAGCTATTTGTCAATTTATTTTTTATACTCAAAAAATGGTAAAATGAAAACAAATAAATTTTTTAAAAGTAATTCTTTAAAGCACAAAAGAGTAGAAATGATGGTTTCAAGGGATACAATGGTTGCAAACTTGAGATCTCTCATTAGAGAAAATACAAGCTAATCTAAAGAACATTCATAATAAAGTTTGATAGTAAGTTCTAACTATATTATGGAAAAATGTTGAAGGTAAGAAAAAATTTAGTTAGAAATAAGAGGTTATTAGTTTAACTTAAAAGTTCCCTATCTATTAATTGTATTCTTGATCAAATGTCAAATTTTCATCAACAAGATTTGTTTGAGCTCACATCATCTTAGGATAAAAAGTGGAAAATGGATACAACTTCCTAAAGAAGAACACACATGGAAGCTATGTGATTTATTAGATCTTGAGGATAATTATCACATTTGAGACAAAAATATAGTATTATAGAAAAATATTTATATGATCTTTTCATCTTATCTTAGTGTTATTTGGCCACTTCACCGACTTGGTATTTAACATTCATGATACAAATGTAATGCCTTTTTAATAGATCCTTTTTAATAGATCCTTGGATCTCTAGATATGATAAAACTTCAATTTCAGTTTTAAATTCTAGATCACATTTAATAAGTAGAATACAAAAAATAAAATATAAAAATTAATAAAATAGTAATGATTATTTCAAAAAAATATAATAGTAATTTTTTACTTTATACCTTATGTTTATTAGAAATGCATGATACTATTCTTTATATTATATCAATTTTACCTTTTAATATGAATACCTTTGTATTTCTTTAGGATATTAGTTTGTATAGTTATAGGATAAATGCATCCAAAGACCATGGTGAATTAAATTTTTATTGAATTATAAAAAATGTAAATGTATTATGTATGAAAAGGTTTATTATATTGTCTAGCATGCCTCCCAACATGCTAATGTGAGCATTAGACCAAGAGATCCTAAGACTTTTAAACATGATGCATCAATCTTAAATATGTTATTTTAAACTAGATAACTAAATTCTTATGAAACCTTTTTCTGGAGAAATAATTTTCATGAAAATGATGATGCTTTTCATCTTCAAGATGGTTGCAAGTTGCAAGCATACTTTTTGTGGAAATTACTATTTATGTTACTATTTGGACAAGAGCAAAGTGCCTTTGAATTAAACTTCCTTGAAATGATGCACTTTGAGAAACAAATGTATGGTATAACATTTTTTTTATCTTTAAAAAAATGTAGCTCATTTATGTAACATTATAATACAAAGAGTTTTGTGGAGTATTCTACAATTTTAAGAATCACAAACATTACCTCAATATCTTTAGGAGAATCTAAAAGAATGGAAAAATAATCCTAATTATATGAATATGATAAAGGAGGCTTTAATTAAAAGGAAAATTACTTAATAAGTACCATTCCTATCACTTTTGATTCATAATTATTGGTTATTTGATGGTTAAACTATGTGAATGCTCTAAATTATTAGTTTAAGGACAAAAATATTCACTACATAATCAAAACAATATTGAAGATAAACACCACATTTTTATGCCATGTCCACATTTTAAGTACATTAAACATAAGTAGTACATTATAGTTATAAATTTTGTTGATTTGTTGGAAATTGTATTGAGAAAGCTTTATAATTTTTCTAATGATGTTTTCAAAATTTTTACCATGTATATTTCTACCCTTGTATAAATTAATTGGATCTAAGAAGAGAATAAGATTTCATTTTCATTATTAATGCATAGTAATACCTTGATTTGAGTTTTTTTT
>MNCI01036472.1:17122-28243 GCA_015680685.1 Gnetum montanum | reverse complement strand
TTTTTTTCCTGAAATTTATAAAATGTTTAGTAGTCTATTAATGTCTTGGATACTTCTATATTGTATGTGTATGTATTTATCATGTCATGCATGGTCATATTGTGGTATTGGTAAATATCATATTTTTATTTATTAATTAATGCTTTTGGCCAGGAAAACCCAATGAAAGATGAATGCAACATAGATTGACATACAATTGGCCAAAGTTTCCAGACATGGAGTGACCCAAACCAGTGTATCCAGAAACATTGGTGGATGCTTGGGCTATTATAGCAGAATGGCATGATATTTGCGTAGGAGTATTCCAAGAAGTGTTTAAACAAGATGTCAGGGGAGTATCTGTGCCTTGTCTTATTGCCTTTTCTAAAATTGTTGTTTGTCATATGAATGATTGAATATGATTGTTGCTAGGGGCTTGGGTTTCTTCTCTTTCAAGGTAGATGTGGGTATAGGTTTTTTTTAAGGAAAGGTCAGGTTTATATTATTATTTGGAAAGTACACCCACAAAATTGGAAGCCTTGGACAAAACATCTCACTGCAGTAACAACAAATGGTCACAAAACTAAAACAAGCTGTGTAATATAGAAAAGGTTGAACGATGCTATGTAAAAAAATGGGAAGTGTAACCCCCCATATGTACAAAAACTGGGGGAGATGGCTCCCCCAAAAATGAACCAAACAGTAGGAATTAACCGAACCACCAATTAGAGGAGCTGCAAGAGAGAGTCTGCATGCACTGAGAAGGGAGACCAGAGGTACCAGCCATTGTTATGCACCAAATTGTCAAGGCAGAGAAAACAAAAAACGAACAGTAAAGCATGCCACCGTCAAATGTACTTTCATTAGCCACCATGTTTTTTTAATCTTGAAACACATCCAAGGATGCAAGTAGGAGGCACACTTTGGAAAAAAATGTGTGGTTGCATTGAAGGACTTGTGATGCACTATTTACGAGTAAGAATTTTTTTATTTTTATTGAGGTCTCACAATGATATCTCATAATTTTATTATTGTATATTTTTTTGTTTCTTCAATTTTTATGTTGCCTTAGTGTACTACATATGTTACTGTATGCCTTGGAATTTATAGAACATTGAAGATTGGAGGAGGGTCCAAATAGGATGAAGTGCTTGTACGTGGGGAAAAACTGTGTTTAAAAGAAAAGATAATTTGAAGATTCAAACCATACAAGGACACTATAGTTTATATATTTAGGTATCAAAGTTGATAGGATATGGGTAAAAATTAATGATGGTAACATATCTGTGTTTGTGTGGGGGTTTCTGTATGTGTGCATGTGACATTTATTTATTTAACAACTCCAACATCTAATGTTGAATGAGTTAACATAAAATAAAAGAAAAATTGAAATACGAATACATGCGAAGTTTTGATGAGAAGAGAGAAAAAAATGGAAAAAGAGAATGCCATTTGATGAGTTTCTTGTTAATTGTTTTTTCTTTATTAGTCATTGCTTTCAAAAAATGATGTGTAATATTTTTGCACATTTTTGCAAGGGACCTGAAATAATTTGATTGTAGGTACACCATAAGATAAATAGCCAATGGGATACATTGGAAAAATTATATAGGAATATAAGTGTATGATTATTAATAATAAACATCTAAATTTTTGCTATAGTTTTTTTCCAACCTCTTAGAACGTGGGGCGAGACTTACTATCAACTAATAAGGATATGACTCAATATTATGGTGAGTTGATTACAAGGCCTACGTGGCTCCTTCCCATATTGACCTTAACATGTTATTGATAAGATAAGACTTTTCTACTTTTCATAATTCTAAGGCTTGACGCATCGATAGCATATCATTTATCTTTCGTAGTACTGTGATGCCTTAAGGACTAGTATAGCCCAAGTTGATGGCGATAACTTTGTATCACTTATACATGTTTCAAATTTTGTTTTACGTGTAGCACCAATGGATGTGGTTCGAATAAGAATTAGGATTTTCTGAGGTTTTTTCAAATCATGGTCTCTTCAATGGGGTTGGGCCACCTTTGTTATTAACATATTCAAATCTTCAAGAATAGGCTTTAAACAAGGATAGATAGTATATATAGGTTTCAACAACTTTGCCTAGGCAATGTGGTGTTGCATTCCCACATTGTAGGCTATCCAACTCGAAGAATCTGGTCACGCTTTGTTTGTGAGTTGGGTTAACCATCATTTTTTTTGACTACAGCTCAATATGACCCCACGGTAGGTGACTGGGGATCTGACATGTGGTGGGGACACACTTACAAATGACACCTACATCATTGCAAACCTTTGGGTGTTATGCAACTCAACCACCTCGGGTCGAATCGTTCATGATATTAAGCCTAAGTTAGTATATGTACTGGTAGGGTTGGATAATGGTGCTCATCTTCACTTCTAAAGTAGGATGTATTAAAAAAAAAAAATAAACAATGCAATCCATTCATTCAAGTTATAGAAATGAATATATTTTTATTAAAAAAATTATTAATGATTCTTAGAAATACTACATGCTTCACACAAGGCACACCAACCAAATGTATCATTCACCTAATTGCTAACTATGAATTTAGGTGAATTGCTTATCCTAGGCTCCAAAGAGCTTCTAATCATAATTCATGGTATGGGAGCAAGAAAATATACATTACCACATGTATATTTTCTCTCTTTTCTTTGCAGAAATAAAAAAGGATAATTGTTTGTAAATGGGGTTACCATATTGCTTGCATGATAGGAAACTTGAACTATGACAAAATGTACAAATCACTTATTAAGATTAGAAGACTTACTCCAAGGAGAGTTCCTGGCTTCCAAGATTCAGTATGCTCAATTTAGAATAAAAAGAAAACTGTGCATCAAAAGTAAGTTTATAAATACCATTTAAGAAACTGGCTCACACATCAACAATGAAGAGTTACAACACATGGGCTTGTTTCTCATTTATGTTGAGAAAGGGCTGTTACTGTCTCATCCCACTGACTATAGATATGGAAAACAACCTCCTAATTTTTGTTAAACAGAATCTGATGACATGGGTTTTTTTTTTTTTTTTTTTTTGGGAAACAAATATGAGTGCAGGGGAAAATGAGGGCCTACAATAGATCTGAAAATATAAACATTGGCATAGTTCATAACGTGGGGATTGGACAATGTTTTTTTTCAGCCTAAGGCATTTCCAATCTCTGAAATACCTCTAAATGGAGGGTAGAGTCCTGGGAATTAAATAGCAGCAATTGGTTCTAAATCAAACTTTATATTCAATGCCCCTTTCTAACAGGCATATAGATCCTAACAAGACTTACAGGTTCAGAAAACTTGATACTATGAAAGGTTTAACAACACATGTCCATGTATGAAAGGTTAGGTCATGCATCTACAGTGGTACACAATAACACATGAGCACACCTCAGATTTAATCACAATGAAGAATTGTTGGTTATTCAACGAATCATCAACACATCATTCAACCAATGCATAAAAGGGATGTCATCCTCATACAAGTCATGCACCACTTAAATCTATCAACACAAGCATATTAACAATACTTAAATCCATTATCATCATCAAATCATAGATTGTTCTATAAATCAACACTAAACCACACACATCATCAAAGCAAATATTACGATGAAAAATGAAGAGAAATGGGTCTTTACAGTGTCTTACCAGCATGCAAAAGGATACAAATAGCATTGATATTCATAATTTCTATATAATTTTTATGAGTACCCAATGGGCCCTTTTGCCATCCAATTGTCACACACCAAGTGCTTCTAACCTTACAACATCTTGGAGCTTGTACAAGAAGAACTCTTAAGGTTGAATAAAATGGTGGTTAAAAATACACCAGCTACTTCCAAATTTATAGTATCTTGATGGTAATATTGATATCTTATTACGTTTGTGTAGACCCAAAGGATATGTCAGATAAATGATCTTGTACAAAATACATTAGTAGCCATAAATCCTGAGTACAATAGATATCCAATATTCATATAACTTGAATACATCTTCTATATAATTTCATAGAATTAACACTAGTAGCCTGAACAGCTCATGCAAAGACTGACTAGAGATTTGCCATTTTTTTTTGAAGAAATTTGTTCCACAGCATTCTAATAATACATATTGCTCATCTTCTACCACTTCGAGTAAACACAATCAACATATTCTATCTTCATGCTGCTCATTGTTCCATTTTCCACTTTCAACTTGGAGATGGTTTGATCCCCTTTTTACTCTGCTGATGAGTACTCTCATTGATATTCACCTTCATTTTTGTACATTCACAAAATTTTTGTAGTTGATGCAATGTTTCTTTTAACACTGTTTCTAAATTTGCTATTAGCACTACATCATCTACAAAGATTAATAGTTGTATCCATGACTGATCTGCTTTAATAGCATATAATTTGTAGGTACCTCTTTAATCCACTCTTCTAGTTCATCAAGTTCATCAAGTAAAATGCCAAAACAAAGTTGGTGAAAAATGATAGCCTTGCTTTACTCCTATATTACTGTAAAATTGGCAAGATTGTATAGTTTCTTCATCTTTTAATTCAAAAATTATTTGTGTATAAATTTAGGATGACATTGAGTAAACAAAAGTCAACTTTAACTTTGATAAGTCTGCTCCATAATTGTAATCTCACAACAGAGTCAAAATGCTTAGTAAAACCCACAAATGAAATAAATGTTTTACCAAGGTTGGACAAAATGGTAAGGGAAAGCATCATTACAAATCTCCCATAGCTAAGCTGTTGTAGCCCACACAAGAACACTAGAGTTGGATAAAATGGTAATGGAAAGCCTTGTTTTTCCAATAGCTAAGCCATTGTAGCCCACACAAGAGGTCACCAACTTTGGATAAAATGATGGGAGACATTCACTAACAATGATCATAGAAAACATGAGATACCAAGCACACGTGACAACAAAAAATTAACTCATGAGGCCATTGCATTCATGCCCAAGAGACAAATTCAGTACTCACAAAAGAATTCTCATGCATGGCCTACAACAGAAATTCATGACTTATACTCCACAAAGGAACTCACAAGTCCACAAGAGAGAGCCCTCAACTTGTCCAAGCTAATAAAAGATAAATTTGTTACCAACTAAAATACATGTAAGAATTTGGGAATACATACCTCTATGGTTGGTTCAATTGATTTTGGGGAATGGTAAAACACTCACAAAGTTTACTTGGGGTTATCTGCTGGGTATTTTTCTTAACAGTCCCAAGTTCAGCTCCCAATAACCTTTTACATTGCTCAAAATCAACCCAGGTTCAGCCATGAGCAGCCATTCAGTTCTACATCCGTCAGGTTCAGCCAAAAATAGTCTTTAGAAAAAGCCGAAGATGTGGCCAACAGTAACAGCTGTCCAAGAAAACTAAATCAAAACAATCCCTAAAATCAGCCCCCAGCTGTCTTCAAAATCAGGCAACAACAGCAAAGGCAGTCTCCCAGACCTCTAACAAAACAGCACCAAAAATCAGCCACCAAAGCTGCACAAATCAGTTCTGCACAGATCAGGTTCAGCTAGAACAGCCTCCCGAATCAGCCCTCAAGCATAGCCGACAACAGCAAGTTTTTCATGTTTCATATTTCACTCTACAATTCTGCTGTTGATTTTATTTGTGTTAAACTGTTATTTGTATACTAAGATAGTGAATTTGATTTCTGTGCTCTAATATTATAAGAAATGGCTTTAACATATGACTATGGCTTTGCATTTGTTTGAGGTAGTATAGAACTTGAGAAGGATAGTCATCGAGCAATTGATTCATCAATTGTTCAAATTATGAAAACTAGAAAAGTAGTTTCTTGCTGATAACTTGTTAAGGAGGATGAAGACATGAGGTAGTGTAGGGCCTACAACTATTGTGGATGAAAAAGTGGCAATTGAAGGAAAAATGAAGGACAGACATGAAGGAAGCAATTACAAAATGAAAGGGAGAGAAATTGGTGAAATGTTATTAATCTTTTCTGGACCTACACCCCCATTTTTATGGATGAGATATTTACAAAGTTATAGCTGCTAACAACTTAACATTGCCTCATCCAATACTTGCCCTCAAGATGAGCATAGATATCCCTTATCCCAATCTTGCAAACAGTTGAATGAAACTACAAAATATTGAAAGCTTTAGTAAATACATCAACCAACTAATCAATAGATTTTACAAATGCAGCTATGCTAAACAAATATCTAGCTGTTCATAGAGGTGAATGGCTAAAAAGAGCTCATGTAGTTGACCCCATTTTTTTGGGACAAGGCTAGGATGATGATGATGATGAGCTAGTTTCTTGTTAATGAAATTTCCATCAATCTCCACATGCTTTGTATGATCATGCTGAACTAGGTTTTGTGCAATATGGATGATGTCCTTGTTGTCACAAAAGAGTAAACGTATCTCAGATCTTGCAATCATTTTCCAATCCACAGGAGTTCACAAATTCCTTGTGCCATAGCTCTATACTTGTCTTCCACACTTGATCAAGCACACAATCGTGTTCCTACTTAACCAAGTGACCAAACTGCCCCCAACAAATACAAAATATCTTGATGTCAACCTCAAATTATCAAGATAACCTTCTTAGTTAGTGTCAGTGAATGCCTCTGTTTTTAGATGACCATTATCAATAAATAGTAATCCTTTTTCTAAATCAGACTTAAAGTATCTCAAGATACATTGAACAACATCCCAATGAAAAATTCAAGGATTATGCATAAATTGATTGACCATGCCAATTGCATAGTATGTTTGGGCAGGTGTAAGAGAGAAATTAATATGACAACAACGTTGCCCCGACGTTGTCTGGCATCCCAAGGAATTCACTAAGATCCAATGGATCTAGGGCGGAAGACTTGGGGAATACGCCTCAAGCAAGCAAGCAACACTAGAGTGAGTGCAAGCAGAATCATAGCTTCTTAACATATATGGCAACGCACCTCATGGAGGGTAACCAACTCCAAAACAAGGACCATGCAAAGAAGCACACAAACAACCTTGTAGACAACATTGGTGGGATGGGAAACGATGCACCTACAAGGGAAGGTGCCTCACCCCCAAGATCCCTCACGATCTAGTACAAGGTGTGGCCTGGCACCGCACCAAAACTATCCAGTCTTGGCTGCCTACATATCTACGACCGCTGTAGAATTAGGGCCATATAGTTCTCCAAGGTGAGGGTGGAATAAAGAGGACTTAGAAGAGAGTTACAATAGGAGGGTGTCCTGTTGCTAGCTTGGTACCGCCAAGTTGGGGTGGGTTTTCTAACACTTGAGAGTCACCCAAGGGTGCCTCAAAGTGTTCCATGGCCCTCGAACCATGGGGAGAGCCTAGGAGAACCACCACCTTGGGAAATCTCTCACAATCCTCCCCCACACAAAGAAGCAACATCCTCAGAGTGGAGCCTAGGAAAGAAGACAACTTCTCTTCTGCAGGTCCCGCCGAGTTCCTTTGTGAATGGCATCTCAGCACCCATCAATTTTTTTTAATCATCGATTTTGAGGGCTCACCAAGGCCACTACCCATGGTGAGGGACTTGGGAATATCAAATCGAGAGGGAGGACATGCTCCAAAAGAGCCATGTCTCCGCAAGCAACTCATGCTTGCCAGAACTCCATGTTCTGCTACTCACATCCAAACCCATGTGGTCCTACCAATGCAACCATCTAAGCATTGATTCCATGTGCATCTGTACCATGTGCATTTTTTTCATCATGTTTGTTCAAGCTAGTATGAAGGGAGTCAAGCATGTTCTCCCTTTCAAACAAGGTACAAGGGCAGATCTTTTGAGCTTGACCTTGCCGTTTACAGACACCAGCATTGCATACCTCAATTCACCATCCCACAGTATTCCATTGCCACAATAAGAGAGAAGATCCAAAATCTGTTTGGAAACTTCTCCAAGAGGCTATCATACAAGCCCAAACTGTCATCGACACCTCTTGTGATTGTCCAACATCAAGAATGCCTGCTCGAATGTTAGAACAAGTGGAGGATCTATTGGGCAGCCAACCCCATGACAATCCTCCATACACATGTCTCATGTCAACTGTAAGCACATCATTGAATGCAACCATAATATCCCATTCATGGAGAAGGATCAACTGCACTTGCTACATACAAGCTATCCTTCCCACTCCAAGTTTGGGACAAGCACCATTTTTTGAACACTAGGTCCAAGAAAGAATATAGAGTCACCTTTGAGAGCAACCATATCATGAATTCTCCAAGGAACATCGAGGTTCCCAGAATTTGAATTTCCACACCATATCAAGAATGATTGCCAGTCTTGTGATTAACACCTTTCATTAGATTTTTGCACTTGAAGGAAGGATCCTCGTTGGGAGGCTTCTTCCATAGGTAAGTATAGTAGCCCATCTACATCTTACCCATAATACACACCCAAGTAGTCCACATAGCCAATAGAACCATATTGTCGAATTGTTACCAGCTAAGGGAAGACATGGGTTCACATGTCTTACCCAAATTCAATTTCACCTTGAGAACAACTCGAGACACCAAGTAGTTCATTCCTTTGAAATTTTATAAGAGGGATTTTTGTTTCATCTTGGGGGATTTGTATTTTTGTTTCATACATCCCAGTCAAGCCCTTTTACATCAATTGTGGTGGACAAGGCTGGACCACTACCTATTATCATTCAACCCAAACAATAGACACAAATCAACAACAACAATTTTCCCATAGGAGGATTGGGTCCTCAAGATAGTTTTACACGGAATGGGCTTCACCAACATCAGATACAACTCAAAACACTACACGATTCATCCCCGCAGGGTTTACAATAAGGGTGGTCTACTAGAGAACCCCAACAAGTCCCTCTGGAGCCCCCAAAATTGAGTGAGTACATAAGATCATGCCTTGCTTACAAGAAGGAACATCAACAACACGGCTTCACAAAGGAGGTGCTTTGAATTTCACCCAGGTAACAACATTCTGTCTCTGAAAACAAACCCCAAGAGTTCACGAACATGGGGCAACTGCTAGGAACAAGTCCTGAACATGAACTGCTTCTAGGTCCCAAATAGGAAACAATCGTCTCAATACCACCTGCCTTATTATTTCAGGAATTAAAGAGGGCATCTGTTAGAATGGAGAATGACCCCTCATTGAATTAAAGATTTGCCAAGTAATATCATGCTCAACTCTGTTGTCCCACTAGGGAGGTGAGGACGTCAACATGAATTAACATTACACAAAGGACATGGGACAATTCGCTAGGGAGAGACAATGTGATGCATCAGTGTACATAGAAAATAGAGTACACAGGGAGATCCGACACGACACCATAGCCTATTAGGCACAATGAGCTCCTAGTCACAAAATCACACCATGTACAACAAAAGCACCAATAAGTCCCAAGCCATGAGAGTGCATCATAGCCCTCAAAAGAGTCAAAAGCAACCGATCATGAGAGCACGCCATCAGCAACGAAGCACCAGAAGCCCCCCAATCATGTGAGCATAAGTTCAAGGATTTTCAAGCACATTCAAGCCCACCAAGCAAGGCCACCAGGAGAAGTCACAATTTTTGTACTTGTAACATCATTTATTCAAGGGTGAACCACCATCCCAACATTTGCACAACTGCCCCACAATCACATCCAGCATGGAAGAGGGAGTCTAGGTGTCAATACCCAGAACTCAACTCAAATCCACCGCTAGACATCGTAGCATCACATTGATTTGAATTTCAGTCTGCCATTGTAATTCACATGGCCATAGTGAACCACTCGTTATCAAGATCAAGCACATCGAACCAATTTGTTTGTATTTTAGGCTACATACCACCATTGATCATCTGTGGACAAGATCTTTGCCAGTCCAGGAACACAAGAGAAAGTGTTCCCAAGATTTGTCCTGTCTCAAGGACGTTCACCAAAGCACACACCATCCAGGCATGCCAACATCACCAAGAACACATGGCACCAGTTCAAGAGCACAATGGGCAAGGACATGCCTTGGTCTGTTTGTTACAACATTGTATCGCAACTAAAGAATTTCTCATGAGGTTTTCAGCAGAATTATACATCAAGGCACAAAGGCCGTTTACAACATATAGTAGGGGCGCTTCAAAACAAGCACTAGGAAACACCACACATCAAGCTTGGCCTTGTCACAAGGCATGGCATAGGCCTACAACAAGGAGACAACTGAGTTACATAGGGCAATACATCTAGCACTTTTGAGTGCATACTGTCAAATTGAGAATATCACAAGGATACATTTCACACCCGAGGATAGGAATACATTTTAATGGGAACATACATGGTATTTGGGAATGCTACCCAGGCCTAAAAGGCAATAGGATGAACTACCCAAGCCCATCTTAGGCTGAAGGGTTTAGGCCACCAGGAGCATATCATGAAAGAACCACACTGTTCTGAGAAAAACCTGTCTCTGTCATGAAGCATAAACAATCATCTGTCATTGCACCACTGTCTCGAAATGTACATGATCAACCATCACACTGAACCTACTGCATGATTGCCATCGAACGAAAATGATTCGGGACATGAACGCAACGATTGAATAACGAAACACGCCAACTGAGTATCCACCACCTGCCATAGTGGGACCTCAATGCATTGGCCACTCCTGGGCTATCAGCATCCGGCATGGCCAAGGATACCATTTGGTCGCTTAGTACCTGACTTTTCCCATGGGTGTAATCTTTGGTTGAAATCCCCCACAGTTAGCCATGCTAGGTGGTCTTGTACCAACGTCACCACGTGCTCCATCTCCTGCAATCTCTGTTCCCACATCTGCACCCCATAGAAGTTAGTCAGCCATATCCCCTGGGAGGGGATATGGATTGTCATGGTCCATTGCGAGGAGTCAACCAATATCATGTCATAGCAGGCTAGGATAGCTAGAGCCCTTGCCCGACGCACGTATGGGTGTAGATGGACTTTCTAGCCATCCCAGTAGAGATGGTGTGATTCTGTTGCCTGTAGCTTGGTCTCTTGGAGGCATACGATATCACATTTTTCATCGCAAACAATTCTTCTCAAGGTATTTCTTTTATAGGGTGTACCTTGTCCCCTACAGTTCCAGCTAAAGACCTTCATGTATGCTCGGATGAGCA
>MNCI01036472.1:1303-14374 GCA_015680685.1 Gnetum montanum | reverse complement strand
GGGGGGGCGTTGGGGGCAGTTGAGGTTGTGGTAGGCTTGGTCGGCCCTTACATCCCATCGTAACCCAACCCTTGCCATCAACTAGTTGCTGGACCTGATCTCGTGTTCGTGTCGGCCTGGCCATATGAAACCGACAATCAGCTTCGCGGTGTTCAAGTTTTCGACAACACTCGTAGTTACCACTCTTGGCCTCTCGGGCCCTCGGCCCCTGTTCCTTGCCTGGCTTTGCCTCTAGGTTTTCAGACTCAACCTGAAGGTGTTCCTCCCCTCCTAGAAGGTCCAACATTATTTCCCTGACAAGGTCCTTGGTGGATAGGTTCCACCATAGGCAAAAATGGGCATACCCCATCCATGCCATTGTTTGCATGACCCTATCGCAAGCGATAAACTCCCCAAAATACCCCACCAGCTGTTCCAGGAACCCCAAGTTTTGCATCTCCCAAGGAATCCCAGACACCCTCACCGACACCGGGGCATGAGCAAACAGGTCCGTCTTGCGATGCGTCCTTGGCTGCCAAGGGGTCAAAGCCAGTCCTCGGCTGCCATAGAACCACGGTCCCCCCAATAGCATTGTGTCCCTATCTTGTTGGGCTGGGAAAATGAACAAGAGCAACTCCTCAAACAAACTTCGGACCTCCACCTGTCCAACCTTCTAGTTTTCTTTCACCCACCTACGGATTAACTCCATTCGAGGGTGGGCTCCCGAGGATACCAAGCGGCCAATAAGGCTCCATTGCATAGTCTGAAACCCCTCCTTTGGTGGTCCGTTGATACGGAGGCGCATGGTACCATCGGTATGGGAGTGTGCCTCAATCTTGCCATTTGGTGCTCTAAATTCGTCTTCCCCCCCTGTGGTCTTGTCTGGCCTTGACTGGGTCCGGGCCATTCCCGCCTCTCGCCTATTCGCCTCTGCTCCCACGCCGCTCGGTGAGCCTCTAGTGTGCATCTCTTGCTTTAGCTGTTTCGTCGTTGGCTGTTTTCCCTGTGCATGCCCCACTGTTTGCTTGTGTCTTCGCTCCCTCGCTTGTTTCTTTGCTCCATCGCTCTGTGGTGTCATTGCTCCGTCACTCGCTTGTTTCTTCAACTTTTAATTTAAATTAGAATCAACTTTTAAGCTTGATAAATTCATTTCATAATTGTTCTCTCACAATAAGAGTCAAATGCTCTAGTAAAATCTACAAAGCACATAAATGTTTTACCTTTTCCCTTTGCTTGTTCAATGCAATATTTGAAAGTAATGAAATGATGTAGTGTCAATGGTTGAGTTTCAACCATACCGTCCTGCACCCTTATAAATGTGGTAGCTCTCAACTTGGGGACTCTCAAGGAGAACACTCTCAAATGTTCTCCCTGTGTTCTACTCAAGAGTGCCCTCATTGAAAGCTCCCTCTCGGAGGGCACCCTCCCATTCTCACAAGTTCCTTGAGAGGGTACTTGAGGGGCACTCTCAAGGAGAATCCAAGTTTCAATGGCCAACAGAATGCTCTTAGGACCATTCTACAAGAGCGCTCAACAGGTTAGGGCCATTATTGATATTTCAACAGATCACTATGCAATCATTCTACTAGCAACCATGGGAGCACCCTTGTTGAGAGCTACTTCTCACGGAATATATGTCCTCTGGAGCTTGCCCCCGGATGGAGTTGATCCAATAGTGGGTAAAAGAGAATTGGGAAGTTGGACTAGTGGAGGTCCAAAGTTTATTAGAGGAATTGCTCCTTTTCGTTTTCCCAACGCGGCAAGATAGGGACACGATTCTTCTAGGGGGACCGTGGTTCTATGGCGCTAGGGGACTGGCTTTAACCAAATGAGGGACCATTCTTGGGTATGCCCTCCTTGAGACTGCTCCTCAGGGAGACCGCTTGAGAGCACCTTCTCATAGAGATGGCCTTATACTCTCAAGCACCCCTGTACCCTAAACAAGGGCTAGCTCCCAAGGAGTACTTGAGAGGGTGCTCCCTCCTTGAGAGCGTTCCCCTCCTTGGGAGAGGCATTCTCAAGTATCCTCAAAGGCACTCCTAAGGGAGAGTGCTCTCAATAAGGCTCCTTGGCCCTCTCACGGAGCCCTTATCTACCATTCTAGGAGCAAGGACTTGGCCCACTCAAGGGAGCTCCTTGGCGCTAGGGGCCATACCCTAAATGAGTCTATGGCCATCTTAAGGGGTTGGCCCTCCATAGTCTTCCTCACCAAGTACACGGGCTCCTAGAACAAGGGCGCTTCATGTTGAGAACCAGAGTGAGCGGTTCTCGAGAACAAGGAGTCAAGGAGAACACGGAGGGTGCCTTGAGATGGCCTTAGGAGAGCCTCTCAATGGAACACTCTCAAGTACCCCTACCCTCTCTCACGGGAGCCTACCACAACCTAAGAGCATAGGGGGTGCTCCTTGAGATGGCCAAGACTTTCCCTCCTTGAAAGCCCTCCTGAGCGGTGCAGAGCCTTTGAGAAACCCTTGTGAGATCGGTGGGAGAGTGCTCCTTGAGAATTCTCATTGAGAGTGTTCTCCTTGAGAATGTTGCTTGCAACCTTGTGTACTCAACCTCATTTGTTGCCCTTTGGCCATCTCAAGGAGAGAACTTTAAGTACACTCTCCCTGAAGAGCGTTCTCCCAAGGAGAGCGTTCTGTTGGCTGCAAGGAGAGTGTTCACACAGAGCGGTATGGACCCTATCGAAAGCGATAAACTCCCCAAAATACCCCGTCAGCCGTTCTAGGAACCCCAAGTTCCACATCTCCCAAGGAATCCCAGACACCCTCACCCACACCGGGGCACGAGCAAACAGGTCCATCTTGCAGTGCACCCCCGGTTGCCAAGGGGTTAAAGCCAGTCCCCGGCCAGCATAGAACCACGGTCCCCTTAGCAGCATCGTGTCCATATCCTGCTAGGCCGGGAAAATGAACAGGAGCAACTCATCGGACAAACTTTGGACCTCCACCTGTCCAACCTTCCAGTTTTCTTTCACCCACGTACGGATTAACTCCATCTGAGGGCGGGCTCTCGAGGATACCAAGGGGCAAGTGGCCAATAAGGCTCCGTTGCATAGTCCAAACCCCCTCTGTTGGTGGTCCGTTGATACGGAGGTGAATGGTACCATCGATATGGGAGTGTGCCTCAATCTCCCAATTTGGTGCTCTAAATTTGTCCCCCCCGTGGTCTTGTCTGGCCTCGACTGGGTCTGGGCCATTCCCACCTCTCGCTTATTTGCCTCCGCTCCCATGCCCCTCGGTGAGCCTTTGGTGTTCATCTCCTGCTTCTGCAACTCCGTCATTGGCCGTTTTCCCTGTGCATGCCCCACTGTTCGCCTGTTTCTCCTAAGAGCGTTCTCCCTAAGAGCGTTCTCAATGGTTTCTCAAATATTGCATTACTCTCAACTATATGGCCATTACCTTGGTTTGCTTGCTCTGTCCCTAGGCACCTCAAGGAGCTTACCATTGAGAATGTTGCTCTCAAAATGTGGTGAAGGATCTAGACCTTGTACAATTGTCAAGCCCCACTCTCAGGAAGCTTTCAATGAGGGCACTCTTGAGGAGAACACTCTTAAGGATAACACTCTTAGGGAGAATGCTTGCGAGAATGCTCTTGTGGAGGGCCATCTCATGGAGAACGCTCTCAAGGAGGGCATCCCCAAGGAGACCGCTCTCAAGAAAGGCGTTCTAATGGAGGGCGTTCTAAGGGAAAGGCCACTCTAATGGAGGGTGCTCTCAGGGGAGGGCGCCTTCAACGGAGGGCACTCTTTGCAAGGCGCTCTCAGGGAGGGTGCTCTCAATGAGAACTCTCTCCGAAATGCCGCTCTAACAGAGGGTGCTCTTAGGGAGGGCGCTCTCACGGACAATGCTCTTAAGGAGGACGCTCTCGAGGAGGGCGTCCTCAGGGAGACCGCTCTCAGGGAGGGCGTTCTCAAGGAGGGCACTCGTAGGAAGGGTGCTTTCCAACAGAACACTCTCAATGAGGACGCTTTCGAGGAGAACACTGACACAAGGGCGTAAGGTGGTCTCAAGGAGAACACTCATGTGCGTAACGCAAGTTGCTCTCAGGGACCGTGAGATGGCCTTGCACCCTAAATGAGGGGAGCCCTCCTTGAGATGGCCCTGCGAGCATTCCTTGATTGGTGAGAGAGAGCGGTCTCCCTGGGGACGCCCTCCTTGAGAGTGTCCTCCTTTAGAGCATTCTCCATGAGATGGCCTTTCACGAGAGCGTTCTCACAAGCGTTCTCCCTGAGAGTGTTCTCCTTGAGAGTGTTCTCCTCGAGAGTGCCCTCATTGAAACTTGTGGTTCTCCTTGAGATGGCCAAAGGGTACTCAAGGGTCCTCAAGGAAGAGAGCTGGCCAGGACCATTTTACCATTCTACAGTAGTTCTCAACAAGGGCGAGAGCGTTCTCCTTGAGAGGGGGCTTGCCCATATATGTAGAATGCTACAAGCCTTTTATCTCCTTGAGAGTATGCTGCAAGCCTTTTATATCCTTGAGAGTGTTCTCCCTGAGAGCACCCTCCCCGAGAGTGGGGCTTGACAACTGTATAGGGTTTGGATCCTTCACCACATTTTGAGAGCAACAAAGTCTAGAGGTGTGCTTGTGATCTATCCTCCGAGTGTGGAGTACCCAAGTTGGGGAACCATGTAGATTTGTGTGTATTCTTTTTTTGTTTAGGTTTTATTTGGGGAATGTTCTCAAGGAGGATGCTCTCAAGGCCCCTCATGGGGGCACCTTGGAGTGTACCCTTCGTGAGAGAGTTCAAGGTCCCCCTTGTTGAGGAGACCTCCCAGAACTCTATGGCCCCTCATGGAGCACCTAGGAGTGGCCCTCTCACGTGCGTAACGCATCTCAAGGGGCCTTGAGAGTTTGGCCATCTCAAGTACACCTTGTACCCTAAATGAGGGCTAGCTCCTTGAGAGTTTGGTCCTTAGGAGCTGGCCCTCTCAAGGAGCACTATTTCCTTGACGAGGTTCTTGAGAGGGGTACTTGAGATGGCGCTGCACGCCAAATGAGAGGAACGCTCTCCCAGGGACAAGGTGCCCTCCTGGAGGTACTCAAGAGGGCTGGCCCTGTACTCTCCCTTAGGAACCCTCTCGGGGAGGGCGATCTCAAGTGAGATGGCCAGCTCAAGGAGAACGCTCTTTGGAAGGCCGCCCCCTAGCGCCATAGAACCACAAGTCCCTCATTTGGTTAAAGCCAGCCCCCTTGAGTACCCTCTAGCCATCTCAAGTACCCTCTTAGCTTTCAGTGAGGGTACTCAAAGCCCCTGGAGCTTAGGGAGACCGCTCTCAGGGAGGGTGTTTTCAAGGAGGGCACTCTTAGGAAGGGTGCTATTCAACAANGTTTTCAAGGAGGGCACTCTTAGGAAGGGTGCTATTCAACAAAACGTTCTCAACAAGGACACTCTTGAGGAGAACACTCACATGAGGGTGCAAGGCTCTCTTAAGGAGAACACTCTCATCGTAACCCAGCCCCTACCATCAACCAGCTGCCAANGTGCAAGGCTCTCTTAAGGAGAACACTCTCATCGTAACCCAGCCCCTACCATCAACCAGCTGCCAGACCTGATCTCGTGTATAGTTGAGAGCCTTCTCGTAAGAGGGAGCTCCTCAAGGAATCTTGGACACCCTCTCCTTGAGCTCTCAACCTCCAAGAGGGAGAGCGTTCTCCAAGAGTGCCACCCCTATGAGCGCTCTCAAGGAGAACCATGTAAGGGCTGAGAACACTCTATTAGGAGGGCACCCTTAGGAGAGAATGCCTTGAGAGGGTGCTCTTAAGGGGGCTCCATCATGCCCTATTAGGAAGGAGGGCCTCGAGAGAGGAGAACACCCTCCTAATAGAATGTTCTGATGGAGGGCACTCTCAGGGAGGGCACTCTCACGGAGAATTCTCTTAAGGAGGACGCTCTCGAGGAGGGCATCCTCAGGAAGACTGCTCTCAGGGAGGGTGTTCTCAAGGAGGGCACTCTTAGGAAGGATGCTCTCCAACAGAACGCCAGACTCTCAAGGAGACCCTCCCAAGGACCTTGTCAGGGAAATAGTGCTCCTTGACCCTCACGAGCCCTTGAGAGGACCCTTCCTAAGAGAACCTTGAGCCTTTCAACAAGAACAAAGGGACCCTCAAGGAGAACGCTCTAAACTAGAGAACCTCTCCTTGGGAGTACCCTCCCACTCTCCTTGAGAGTACCCTCAAGGAGAGGTACTCAAGGTGCCTTGAACAAGGAGAGGGCGTCACCTTAAGATGGAGAGCATCCTTTCTAAGAGTGTCCTCCTTGAGAGTGGTCTCCTTGAGTGTCCGAGAGGAGGGTGCTCTGAGGAGTACCTGAGAGCGTGAGAGGGTTCTCAGGGAGGGCACTCTCGGGGAGAGCATTCTCTAAGAGGGAGAGCCCTTCCCGAGGACACTCCCTGAGAGTGCCCTTCGTGTGAGTGTTCTCCTTGAGAGCTGGCCCCTCTCCTAAGGGAGGGCATTCTAAGGGAAAGGCCGCTCTAATGGACGGTGCTCTTGGGGAGGGTGCTCTCAACGAGAACGCTCTCCGAAAGGCTGCTGTAACGGAGGACGCTCTCACGTAGAATGCTCTTAAGGAGGACACTCTTGAGGAGGGTGTCCTCAGGGAGGGTGCCTTGAATGAGGAGAGGAATGCTCTCACCTTGAGAGTCTGGCGTTCTCCTAAGAGTCTGGTGCTCCTAATTAGGGAGACTCTCAAGGAGGGCCCCCTAATAGGGAGACTCTCAAGGAGGGCCCCCTAATAGGGAGAGCGCTCACGGAGAGGAGGAGAACGCCTATGTGAGAGGGTACTTGAGAGGGTCCCCTTGCAAGGAGAATGCTAGACTATCAAGGAGATCCCTCCCAAGGACCTCGTCAAGGAAATAGTGCTCCTTGAGAGGGCTAGCTCCTAAGGACTAGACTCTCAAGGAGTTGGCCCTCGTTTAGGGTACAAGGTGTACTTGAGATGGCTAGACTCTCAAGGCCCCTTGAGAGCACCTTGTGTTACGCACGTGTTCTCCTCGTGAGGTCTTTTAGGGAGAGCACCGTGTCCCTATCTTGCTGGGCCGGGAAAATGAACAGGAGCAACTCCTCGGACAAACTTCAGACCTCCACTTGTCCAACCTTCTTGTTTCTTTCACCCACCTGCAAATTAACTCCATTCGTTGTATAAGGCTCCGTTGCATAGTCCGAACCCCCTCTGTTGGTGGTCCATTGATACAGAGGCACATGGTACCATCAGTATGGGAGTGTGCCTCAATCTCCCCATTTGGTGCTCTAAATTCGCCCCCCCGATGGTCCTGTCTGGCCTTGACTGGGTCCGGGCCATTCCCGCCTCTCGCCTATTCGCCTCCACTCCCACGTTGCTTAGTGAGCCTCTGGTGTGCATCTCCTGCTTTAGCCGCTACATCGTTGGTCATTTTCCCTGTGCACGCCCCACGATTTGCCTATTTCTCCAGTCCCTCGCTTGTTTCTTTGCTCTTTGAGTGCCACCCCTATGAGTGCTCTCAAGGAGAACGTAAGGAGGACGAACAGCAAGGCTCCCCCTATGAGCGGCCTCAAGGAGTTGGCCACTCAAGTATAGGGGGTTGGCCATCGCCATCCCCTTGGGAGCACCTAGGGATGCCCCTCTCCTGGCCATTCTATGGCCAGGTCCTTGCTCTGAGTGGCCATTCTGGGGGGACCTCAAGGAGACCTATGGCCATCTTACGTGAGATCGCCCTCTGCGAGAGCACTCCAAGGTGCTCCCATGTTCTCCTTGAGGTTCGTAACGTAGGGCTTTGACCCCCTCACACTTGCCCTGAGAACCTCTCAACAGGGCTTTGACGCCCTCTCCTAAGTACCCCATTGAGTACCTCGAGGAGGGCACCTTGTCCCTGGGAGAGTGTTCCCCTCGTTTAGGGTGCAGGCCATCTCAAGTACCCCTCCCAAGGACCTCGCCAGGGAAATAGTGCTCCTTGAGAGGGCTAGCTCCTAAGGACCAGACTCTTAAGGAGCTGGCCTTCACTTAGGGTACAAGGTGTACTTGAGATGGCTAGACTCTCAAGGCCCCTTGAGAGCACCTTGTGTTATGCATGTGCGAGTGTTCTCCTTGAGAGTGCCTTGTGCCCTTGTGTGAGTGTTCTCCTCGAGAGTGTCCTCGTTGAGAGCATTTTGTTGGAGAGCACCCTTCCTAAGAGTGCCCTCCTTGAGATCGCCCTCCCTAAGAGTGGCCTCCCTAAGTGTTCGAGAGGAGGGCGCTTTGAGGAGTACCCGAGAGCGTGAGAGGGTTCTCAGGGAGGGCACTCTTGGGGAGAGCGTTCTCTAAGAGGGAGAGCCCTCCTTGAGGACACTCCCTGAGAGCGTCCTTCGTGTGAGTGTTCTCCTTGAGAGCTGGCCCCTCTCCTAAGGGAGGACGTTCTAAGGGAAAGGCTGCTCTAACAGAGGGCGCTCTCAGGGGAGGGCGCTCTTCGCAAGGCGCTCTCGGGGAGGGTGCTCTCAACGAGAACGCTCTTCGAAAGGCCACTCTAATGGAAGGCGCTCTTAGGGAGGGTGCTCTCATGGAGAATGCTCTTAAGGAGGACACTCTCGAGGAGGGTGTCCTCAGGGAGACCACTTTCAAGAAGGGCGTTCTCAAGGAGGTCACTCTTAGGAAGGGTGCTCTGCAACAGAACGCTTTGAATGAGGATGCTCTTGAGGAGAACACTCACACGAGGGCGGAAGGCGCTCTCAAGGAGAACACTCTCATGTGCGTAACGTAAGGTGCTCTTAGGGAGAACGCTCTGAGAGAGGTCACTTTGAGGAAGAGCGTTTTGCGATAGGGCGCCCTTCGAGAGGGAGCTTTCAATGAGGGCACTCTCGAGGAGAACACTCTCAATGAGAACACTCCACAAAGAGTGCCCTCCCTGAGAACGCTCCCGGCCAGGGCCCTCTCAAAGAGAATGCTCTTCAGAAGGCCGCTCTAACGGAGGGCACTCTCAAGGAGAATGCTCTCGAGGAGGGCGATCTCATGTAGAACGCTACAAGCCTTTTATCTCAAATCGTAAACGAGGACACTGCCTTCTCCAGGGTTATCCTTCTTCGCAACAAGGCTTGGTGGGACGTAAGGGCCAACTGAGCCTACCACAACTTCAGTTGCCCCCACACAAACCACCACCTCCCCCCAACCCCACACCCTCGGCCCCCGCCCAACCACCACAAACACAACGAGAATGCTCTTCGAAAGGCCGCTCTAACGGAGGGTGCTCTCACAGAGAATGCTCTTAAGGAGGATGCTCTCGAGGAGGGTGTTGTCAGGGAGACCGCTCTCAGGGAGGGCTTTCTCAAGGAGGGCACTCTTAGGAAGAGTGCTCTCCAATAGAATGCTCTTAACGAGGATGCTCTCAAGGAGAACACTCACACGAGGGTGCAAGGCGCTCTCAAGGAGAACACTCTCATCGTGCGGAGAACACTCTTCCTTAGAGAAACCTCTCTCAGAGTGTTCTCCCTGAGAGCACCTTGCGTTACGCACGTGAGAGTGTTCTCCTTGAGAGCACCTTGCACCCTCGTGTGAGTGTTTTGCTTGAGAGCGTTGTCGTTGAGAGTGTTTTGTTGGCGAGCACCCTTCCTAAGAGTGCCCTCCTTGAGAATGCCCTCCCTGAGAGCGGTCTCCTTAAGAGCATTCTCTGTGAGAGTGCCCTCCTTGAGAGCACCCTCCGTTAGAGCGGCTTTTCAGAGAGTGTTCTTGTTGAGCACCCTTCCCGAGAGCGCCTTGTGAAGAGCGTCCTCTGTAAGAGCGGCCTTTCCCTTAGAACGTCCTCCATTAGAACGCCTTTCTTGAGAGTGGTCTCCTTGGGGACGCCCTTCTTGAGAGCGTTCTCTGTGAGATGGCCCTCCATGAGAGCGTTCTCGCAAGTGTTCTCCCTAAGAGTGTTCTCCTTGAGAGTGTCCTCATTGAAAGCTCCCTGAGAGTGGGGCTTGACAACTGTACAGGGTTTGGATCCTTCACCACATTTTGAGAGCAACAAAGTCTAGAGGTGTGCTTGTGATTTACCCTCCGAGTGTGGAGTACCCACGTTGGGGAACCCTCCTCAAGAGTGCCCTACCTGAGAACACTCTCGGCGAGGGCCCTCTCAAAGAGAACGCTCTTCGGAAGGCCGTTCTAACAGAGGGCGCTCTAAATGAGAACGCTCTCGAGGAGGGCGATCTCATGTAGAACGTTGCAAGCCTTTTATCTCAAATCGTAAACGAGGACATCGCCTTCTCCGGTGTTATCCTTCTTCGCAACAAGGCTCGGTGGGACGTAAGTGTCGACCAAGCCTACCACAACCTCAACTGCCCCCCCACAAACAGCCACCTCCCCCAAACCACGCCCCCACACACCCCCCACAAAGGGCCGTTGAGGTTGTGGTAGGCTCGGTCAGCCCTTATGTCCCACCGTAACCCATCCCTTGCCATCAACCAGCTGTCGGACTTGATCCTGCGTCTGCGTTGGCCTGACCATTCGAAATCGACAATCAGCTTTGCGGTGTCCAGGTTTCCCACAACACACGTAGCCGCCACTCCTGGCCTCTGGGCCCTCGGCCCCTGTTCCTTGCTTGGGTCTGCCTCCAGGTTTTCAAACTCAACCTAAAGGTGTTCCTCCCCTCATGGAAGCTCCAACACTATTTCCCTGACGAGGTCCTTGGTAGATAGGTTCCGCCATACACGAAAACGGGCATACCCTATCCGTGCCATTGTTTGCATGACCCTATTGAAAGCGATAAACTCCCCAAAATACCCCGCCAGCCGTTCCAGGAACCCCAAGTTCCACATCTCCCAAGGAATCCTAGACACCCTTACCCACACTGGGGCACGAGAAAATAGGTTCGTCTTGTGGTGCATGCCTAGCTGCCAAGGGGTCAAAGCTAGTCCTTGGGCACCATAGAACCACGGTCCCCTCAGCAGCATCGTGTCCCTATCCTGTTGGGCCGGGAAAATGAACAGAAGCAACTCCTCGGACAAACTTCGGACCTCCACCTGTCCAACCTTCCAGTTTTCTTTCATCCACCTGTAGATTAACTCCATCCGAGGGTAGGCTCCCGAGGATACCAAGTGGCCAATAAGGCTCCGTTGCATAGTCTGAATCCCCTATGTTGGTGGTCTGTTGATACAGAGGCGCATGGTACCATCGGTATGGGAGTGTGCCTCAATCTCCCCATTTGGTGCTCTAAATTCGTCCCCCTCGTGGTCTTGTCTGGCCTTGACTGGGTCCAGGCCATTCGTGCCTCTCGCCTATTCGCCTCCGCTCCCACGCCCCTTGGTGAGCCTTTGGTGTGCATCTCCTGCTTGAGCTGCTCCATCGTTGGCCATTTTCCCTGTGCACATTTCTCTGCTCCATTGCTCTGTGGTGTCATTGCTTTGTCACTCGCTTGTTTCTCTGCCTCTGTTTTCTCTGTCACTTGCTTGTTTCTTCAACTTTTAATTTAAACTAGAATCAACTTTTAAGTTTGATAAATTCGTTTCATAATTGTTCTCTCACAACAAGAGTCAAATGCTTTAGTAAAATCTACAAAGCACATAAATGTTTTACCTTTTCCCATTGCTTGTTCAATGCAATATTTGAGAGTAAGCAAATGATCTAGTGTCAAAAATTTTGTTTTGAATTTTGCTTGTGAAACATTATGTAAATTATTTCCTTCTATCGAGGATCTCAATTTTTACTCTAAAATAGTACCTACCAAATTTGCAAACAAGTTACTGATATTGATCAATCTATAATTATTTAAATATGATCTCTTCCTTTTTTAAAAAAAGCATAATTGCTCTACTAATCATTCCCTGTCTAGTCAAACCATTTTGAAGTCCTTCATTAAGCTTTTCCTAAGTCTTTTTCTAGACTACCTCTCCACCACATTTTAATAATTCAGCATACAATCTTTTTGCATCTATAACTTTCCAGAAGCTAATTTCTCATTTCCCTCTACTACTCCCATCATACATAAATTGTAAAATATTTGGGAGCATGCAAGTTGTTAGGTATTTGTCTCATAATAAAACAAATTTTTGTAAAACCTTTTTATCAAAAGTAAATCTTGAGCTTGATGAAAATTTTTGAATCCTATTTAAAATGATAAGATCAAAGCCTTGTCCTCATTCTAAAATGTGCTTTCCTGTATGATTTGTTTCAGTATCCTCTAATGTTCTTTTTTGTCCAGTTTTAATTTTGACTGTAGTCTTCCGTATTTGGCCACCCTTGATTATTCTGTCACTATAAAATACCAATATGTTTAGAACTAATTGTTCCATTAAAGTCACTACATATATAAACTTTATGTTTTAATTGAAATTTTGCTATATCTCGTTTTATGTATTAAAAAGGTTTTTATTTTTGGATAAACATGACTTTGCATAATATCTTGCATCTTATGGGTGGAAGTAACCAAAGCAAGAAACATAGGGCATTTTCTATGAATAATGTTCAACCAAATATATTATTTATACTCATCAATATTTTCCACCTTAATCAGCGTTTTCTTTTTCTTTTTTTAAATACAACATAATCTTCCTGATAGTCTTCTCCATTTGTGAGATCTAACCGTTGCTCCCTTTATTCTACTAAAACTAGGCGAAGCAAAATTTTCAGAGTTTTCTTCTTCCTAAGTTTCAGCTACTCAAAAAACATCACACTTTTTTAAAAACCCAATATTTATAGTGCTATCATCTTAGTTGGTAATGCCACCATCTATATTTAGGAATCCACATTGAAAAGTGTTCAGACATTTTTTTCAAATGCTCTATCTTTAATTACTACAATATAATATGCATTTAGAAAAGCTATCTCACCCTTTGCCCATGTTGCTTTTACTCTTTTCCATGCTTTTGTCTTATTTACATGCTCCTCTTTTGTGATCTCTTCATTTATCCAAATTTTTTCTCCTTTAAGTTGCTGCGATTGTAGGATTTGCTTGTGGAATAACTTTGCAATCCTTAAATGCTCTCCAATCTATCTTTCTCACTAAGATAAAGTCTATTTTGGTTGAACTGCATTTGCTCTTAAAGGACACGAAGTGTACAAGTTATCAGCCAGTGCACATTCAAGAACAAACTTCCTAATCTCATTTCTCTGTCCAATGTTGTGCTCTTTATGCACCCTCTCACAACCTTTTCAATATATTTTTTT
>MNCI01036469.1:903671-953604 GCA_015680685.1 Gnetum montanum | reverse complement strand
AATTGAAACACACATACTCGTAATGTCAAGATATCACACCGTCATCTAGTAAAAAGTAGTATCGGCAGTATTAAGATATTGGATAAATTTCAAACTTAAAAAACCTATATCGTAACGCTAACTCACCAACTGGATTCAGATTTTTGATTTTTAAAAGTTAGAAGAAAGCGTGAACAAAGAACCGATTTTATGCTTTTTATTTTTGAATGTTAAAAAAGAAAAAAACAAAAACTTGAACTGAGAGGTTTTGCCGATATATATGGCAAATAAAGCATTTGCTCGTTACCCATCGGACGGAGTGACGGACGAGGGAGGAGAATCGCTGTGTGAATTCGAAAGAAAGCAAAATGTATCAACTGTTCGTCAAGGGTTTGGACGGCAAGAGCCGATGCCTGCAAATCGGCACGCCGGAGATTAGGGCTGCGGAACTCAAGAGCAGGCTCTCGGATGTTCTCAAAATTCCTGCATCGCTTCAACGCCTCGTCACAGGCACTGCAAATCTGTGCGATGAATCTGTTCTGCGCGCTTCCGGAGGCGAATTTCCAAGCGTTAATGTTCTGCTGCGTTTGAGGGCCGGTAAGGGAGGGTTTGGATCATTGCTGCGAGGCGCGGCCACCAAAGGATGGCAGAAAAAGACAAATAACTTCGACGCCTGTCGCGATATGAGTGGCCGACGGCTCCGCCATGTGAACGCTGAAAAGAAGCTTCAACAATGGCTCGCAGACGCTGAGGAACGAAAGCTTGAGCAAGTTGCAGAGGAATACATCAAAAAACGGGCCAAGAACTTGCAAGCAGACGGTAAATCCAAAATTTCTGCTGAAGGTGCCCGCGCTGTGCAAATTTACCGCGACCAAACCGAAAAGGCTACGGATGACGTTCGCAACGCCGTTTCTGCTGCTTTGAAACTGCACGCAGATGGCAAACGCAAGAGTCTGCTCCACGAATCGGATGTGACTCTTAGTAAAAGACCTAGGTTAAGGTATGTGCTAGGGTTTCAAGTCGTCTTTTTCGTATTTTCGAAGGCCTTCGTTTTGATGAAAGTTGAGTAAGTTTTCATTTTGGTATGGAATTTTCTTTTTTGTTTTTAAATAGAATTACAGGGTGCACAATCTGTTATTATGCTAGATTTTTGCCCGCCAAATGGATTCTTTTAAGGGTCTTTTGCTGTGACGCTTTTGCCCCAAAAATTAAATTTCGGGTTTCTCTTTGTTTGGGCGATCTTTCAGCGAAATGAGCGATTTTGTGCCTCAAATTTTAGGAGCTGATATGCCTTACTTTTTGTTTTCTCTCGTTTTAGGATTTATTGACTTAAAATTTAGATTGCCTGTGAGATTTTGAAAGAGAGATTATGATTAGTGTTTCTGTCTACCAGCATAGGAATGGTGGTTTGAGTGGTACTACAGGTTTGCACTTGGGTGCTGCAGGTTGTCCCTTGTTATTTAGGCACATTTTGATTGTAGGGTTACAGGGATTTTAGAAATTATTTAGCCTTTGAGATGGTAATTTTTTCTTCTTAAATTTGAGAGTTCCATATTTTTTTGAGTATTTTGTGACTTCGAAGTTAGGCTTCGAACCTATGTAGATCTTTATTTGGGTTTTCAGTGTGAAAGCATAATATGTCTTCCAGAACTTACGCATAAAGTTGTCTGCCATTTAGATGCTGTTATTTAGCATTTTCTTTTTGTTTTCAACTGGCCATTCATTTCTCATTTCGTCCAACATCATTGGTTCTTGGTCAATAGACTTTTTTAAGCTTTGGTCTGATTTTACTTTTAAGATTTATGTAGCATCGGTTTATTTTCTTATTTCCCTGTAAATATTCTTTGTGCTTGTGGGAAGCTTAGTTGTGGTTATATAAGGTTGCCAACTTCTTTGACTTTTTTATTAGCAGTCTTATTAAAGTTTTACATTTTTGTAACAGTATGCTTGAGGAGGATGAAGATGAAATTGGTGAAGATGAGGATTTGGATGAGGATTCGGATGATGGTGCTGAAGATGTAGAAGCTAAAGTTCGTCTTATTGTTAGTGGTTTAATGGGGAATGAAACTAACAATGGGGCAGCAGAGAAGGCCGTTGAGGAAAAGACGAGTGAGGATTCCGTTTCTGAACAAGAAGGATCGAAAGATGATAGTAGTGATACATCAAATTCAGACAATGTAGCAGACAGGCAAACTTCATCCGCTTTCGGTAAAGAGAAAAGTCCAGTGGTTTATTCAGGAGAAAATGAAAATATTGTTTTCATGATTTTTCCCAGAGCCAGTGAAAAGCAAGATGCTACAGTTCATAGTTACTCTGGAGATGATCATACCACTGGAAAAAGTCCTGACCAGATTCAGGAAAGCACCATATCAGAAGTTGCAGACAACAGTTATTCCACTTCCAGTGTCCACCAGCAAGAGATTGAGAGTGTCTGTGATAGCAATGGGAGCAGTATTATAGAAACGCTGAATATTGATAATTATAGCTCAGCTACAGAGATGGAGAGTTTAGGTCTAGAAAGGCTGAAGATTGAATTGCAAGCACGTGGTCTGAAATGTGGTGGAAGTCTCTCCGAGAGGGCTGCAAGATTATTTTTGCTAAAGACAACACCCTTGGAAAGCCTGCCAAAGAAACTATTTGCAAAGACAAAATGAGATTTTAAGTGTTTCCACTATTAGATCCAAAATTTTTGTTTGTAATATACATGTCTTTATTTCATTATAACTTAGTGAATAAGAGCACCGGATTCAAAAGATTGACCCTGTTTTGTGACAATGGAAGATGGAAGGCCCGGGTAACAGATTTTACCTGCTTTAGGAGTTTAGTGACATGGGAACATGGAGGAAGATGTATATGCTGTTTTATTTCGCTAATATGATCACTTTATTTTTTATAAAGTGTTATATACGATCATGATACTTGAAACTAAAGTTTATCTGGGTAATTTATGTGTATCAATTTTCTGCATTTTGTTATAGGTTTTGTTTGGTGTCAGAAATTGCAATGGCATGATCCATTTGTCCTTAAACGAGTTTCTCAAGGGCGTCCTTTATGATTTATGGTTGTCCTGTTTGATATTGGTTGTGTATTTCTCTTGGTTTGAAATGTGACATTGTATCGTAGCCGAGAGGGTTTATTTGACATGGTATCATAGCAAGCAGAGTTTTTGGTTATAAAATCATGATGATATTAGCAAAGATCAATGGTTTTGAAGTGTTTTTGGTTGTAAAATATTTGCTAAAGACAACACCCTTTTGGAAAGCCTGCCAAAGAAACTATTTGCAAAGACAAAATGAGATTTTAAGTGTTTCCACTATTAGATCCAAAATTTTTGTTTGTAATATACATGTCTTTATTTCATTATAACTTAGTGAATAAGAGTACCGGATTCAAAAGGTTGACCCTGTTTTGTGACAATGGAAGATGGAAGGCCCGCGTAACAGATTTTACCTGCTTTAGGAGTTTAGTGACATGGGAACATGGAGGAAGATGTATATGCTGTTTTATTTCGCTAATATGATCACTTTATTTTTTATAAAGTGTTATTTACGATCATGATACTTGAAACTAAAGTTTATCTGGGTAATTTATGTGTATCAATTTTCTGCATTTTGTTATAGGTTTTGTTTGGTGTCAGAAATTGCAATGGCATGATCCATTTGTCCTTAAACGAGTTTCTCAAGGGCGTCCTTTATGATTTATGGTTGTCCTGTTTGATATTGGTTGTTCTACCGGTATTTCTCTTGGTTTGAAATGTGACATTGTATCGTAGCCGAGAGGGTTTATTTGACATGGTATCATAGCAAGCAGAGTTTTTGGTTATAAAATCATGATGATATTAGCAAAGATCAATGGTTTTGAAGTGTTTTTGGTTGTAAAATATTTGCTAAAGACAACACCCTTGGAAAGCCTGCCAAAGAAACTATTTGCAAAGACAAAATGAGATTTTAAGTGTTTCCACTATTAGATCCAAAATTTTTGTTTGTAATATACATGTCTTTATTTCATTATAACTTAGTGAATAAGAGTACCGGATTCAAAAGGTTGACCCTGTTTTGTGACAATGGAAGATGGAAGGCCCGCGTAACAGATTTTACCTGCTTTAGGAGTTTAGTGACATGGGAACATGGAGGAAGATGTATATGCTGTTTTATTTCGCTAATATGATCACTTTATTTTTTATAAAGTGTTATTTACGATCATGATACTTGAAACTAAAGTTTATCTGGGTAATTTATGTGTATCAATTTTCTGCATTTTGTTATAGGTTTTGTTTGGTGTCAGAAATTGCAATGGCATGATCCATTTGTCCTTAAACGAGTTTCTCAAGGGCGTCCTTTATGATTTATGGTTGTCCTGTTTGATATTGGTTGTTCTACCGGTATTTCTCTTGGTTTGAAATGTGACATTGTATCGTAGCCGAGAGGGTTTATTTGACATGGTATCATAGCAAGCAGAGTTTTTGGTTATAAAATCATGATGATATTAGCAAAGATCAATGGTTTTGAAGTGTTTTTGGTTGTAAAATATTTGCTAAAGACAACACCCTTGGAAAGCCTGCCAAAGAAACTATTTGCAAAGACAAAATGAGATTTTAAGTGTTTCCACTATTAGATCCAAAATTTTTGTTTGTAATATACATGTCTTTATTTCATTATAACTTAGTGAATAAGAGTACCGGATTCAAAAGGTTGACCCTGTTTTGTGACAATGGAAGATGGAAGGCCCGCGTAACAGATTTTACCTGCTTTAGGAGTTTAGTGACATGGGAACATGGAGGAAGATGTATATGCTGTTTTATTTCGCTAATATGATCACTTTATTTTTTATAAAGTGTTATTTACGATCATGATACTTGAAACTAAAGTTTATCTGGGTAATTTATGTGTATCAATTTTCTGCATTTTGTTATAGGTTTTGTTTGGTGTCAGAAATTGCAATGGCATGATCCATTTGTCCTTAAACGAGTTTCTCAAGGGCGTCATTTATGATTTATGGTTGTCCTGTTTGATATTTGTTGTTCTACCGGTATTTCTCTTGGTTTGAAATGTGACATTGTATCGTAGCCGAGAGGGTTTATTTGACATGGTATCATAGCAAGCAGAGTTTTTGGTTATAAAATCATGATGATATTAGCAAAGATCAATGGTTTTGAAGTGTTTTTGGTTGTAAAATATTTGCTAAAGACAACAGCCTTGGAAAGCCTGCCAAAGAAACTATTTGCAAAGACAAAATGAGATTTTAAGTGTTTCCACTATTAGATCCAAAATTTTGGTTTGTAATATACATGTCTTTATTTCATTATAACTTAGTGAATAACAGTACCGGATTCAAAAGATTGACCCTGTTTTGTAACAATGGAAGATGGAAGGCCCGCGTAACAGATTTTACCTACTTTAGGAGTTTAGTGACATGGGAACATGGAGGAAGCTGTATATGCTGTTTTATTTCGCTAATATGATCACTTTATTTTTTATAAAGTGTTATTTACGATCATGATACTTGAAACTAAAGTTTATCTGGGTAATTTATGTGTATCAATTTTCTGCATTTTGTTATAGGTTTTGTTTGGTGTCAGAAATTGCAATGGCATGATCCATTTGTCCTTAAACGAGTTTCTAAAGGGCGTCCTTTATGATTTATGGTTGTCCTGTTTGATATTGGTTGTTCTACCGGTATTTCTCTTGGTTTGAAATGTGACATTGTATCGTAGCCGAGAGGGTTTATTTGACATGGTATCATAGCAAGCAGAGTTTTTGGTTATAAAATCATGATGATATTAGCAAAGATCAATGGTTTTGAAGTGTTTTTGGTTGTAAAATATTTGCTAAAGACAACACCCTTGGAAAGCCTGCCAAAGAAACTATTTGCAAAGACAAAATGAGATTTTAAGTGTTTCCACTATTAGATCCAAAATTTTTGTTTGTAATATACATGTCTTTATTTCATTATAACTTAGTGAATAAGAGTACCGGATTCAAAAGGTTGACCCTGTTTTGTGACAATGGAAGATGGAAGGCCGGCGTAACAGATTTTACCTGCTTTAGAAGTTTAGTGACATGGGAACATGGAGGAAGATGTATATGTTGTTTTATTTCGCTAATATGATCACTTTATTTTTTATAAAGTGTTATTTACGATCATGATACTTGAAACTAAAGTTTATCTGGGTAATTTATGTGTATCAATTTTCTGCATTTTGTTATAGGTTTTGTTTGGTGTCAGAAATTGCAATGGCATGATCCATTTGTCCTTAAACGAGTTTCTCAAGGGCGTCCTTTATGATTTATGGTTGTCCTGTTTGATATTGGTTGTTCTACCGGTATTTCTCTTGGTTTGAAATGTGACATTGTATCGTAGCCGAGAGGGTTTATTTGACATGGTATCATAGCAAGCAGAGTTTTTGGTTATAAAATCATGATGATATTAGCAAAGATCAATGGTTTTGAAGTGTTTTTGGTTGTAAAATATTTGCTAAAGACAACACCCTTGGAAAGCCTGCCAAAGAAACTATTTGCAAAGACAAAATGAGATTTTAAGTGTTTCCACTATTAGATCCAAAATTTTTGTTTGTAATATACATGTCTTTATTTCATTATAACTTAGTGAATAAGAGTACCGGATTCAAAAGGTTGACCCTGTTTTGTGACAATGGAAGATGGAAGGCCCGCGTAACAGATTTTACCTGCTTTAGGAGTTTAGTGACATGGGAACATGGAGGAAGATGTATATGCTGTTTTATTTCGCTAATATGATCACTTTATTTTTTATAAAGTGTTATTTACGATCATGATACTTGAAACTAAAGTTTATCTGGGTAATTTATGTGTATCAATTTTCTGCATTTTGTTATAGGTTTTGTTTGGTGTCAGAAATTGCAATGGCATGATCCATTTGTCCTTAAACGAGTTTCTCAAGGGCGTCCTTTATGATTTATGGTTGTCCTGTTTGATATTGGTTGTTCTACCGGTATTTCTCTTGGTTTGAAATGTGACATTGTATCGTAGCCGAGAGGGTTTATTTGACATGGTATCATAGCAAGCAGAGTTTTTGGTTATAAAATCATGATGATATTAGCAAAGATCAATGGTTTTGAAGTGTTTTTGGTTGTAAAATATTTGCTAAAGACAACACCCTTGGAAAGCCTGCCAAAGAAACTATTTGCAAAGACAAAATGAGATTTTAAGTGTTTCCACTATTAGATCCAAAATTTTTGTTTGTAATATACATGTCTTTATTTCATTATAACTTAGTGAATAAGAGTACCGGATTCAAAAGGTTGACCCTGTTTTGTGACAATGGAAGATGGAAGGCCCGCGTAACAGATTTTACCTGCTTTAGGAGTTTAGTGACATGGGAACATGGAGGAAGATGTATATGCTGTTTTATTTCGCTAATATGATCACTTTATTTTTTATAAAGTGTTATTTACGATCATGATACTTGAAACTAAAGTTTATCTGGGTAATTTATGTGTATCAATTTTCTGCATTTTGTTATAGGTTTTGTTTGGTGTCAGAAATTGCAATGGCATGATCCATTTGTCCTTAAACGAGTTTCTAAAGGGCGTCCTTTATGATTTATGGTTGTCCTGTTTGATATTGGTTGTTCTACCGGTATTTCTCTTGGTTTGAAATGTGACATTGTATCGTAGCCGAGAGGGTTTATTTGACATGGTATCATAGCAAGCAGAGTTTTTGGTTATAAAATCATGATGATATTAGCAAAGATCAATGGTTTTGAAGTGTTTTTGGTTGTAAAATATTTGCTAAAGACAACACCCTTGGAAAGCCTGCCAAAGAAACTATTTGCAAAGACAAAATGAGATTTTAAGTGTTTCCACTATTAGATCCAAAATTTTTGTTTGTAATATACATGTCTTTATTTCATTATAACTTAGTGAATAAGAGCACCGGATTCAAAAGATTGACCCTGTTTTGTGACAATGGAAGATGGAAGGCCCGGGTAACAGATTTTACCTGCTTTAGGAGTTTAGTGACATGGGAACATGGAGGAAGATGTATATGCTGTTTTATTTCGCTAATATGATCACTTTATTTTTTATAAAGTGTTATTTACGATCATGATACTTGAAACTAAAGTTTATCTGGGTAATTTATGTGTATCAATTTTCTGCATTTTGTTATAGGTTTTGTTTGGTGTCAGAAATTGCAATGGCATGATCGAGTTGTCCTTAAACGAGCTTCTCAACCTGTTTGATATTGGTTGTTCTACCGGTATTTCTCTTGGTTTGAAATGTGACATTGTATCGTAGCCGAGAGGGTTTATTTGACGTGGTATCATAGCAAGCAGAGTTTTTGGTTATAAAATCATGATGATATTAGCAAAGATCAATGGTTTTGAAGTGTTTTTGGTTGTAAAATATGTTTTGTAAATTGTTGTGTTAAGGCTGGGTTTGCTTACATGGGTGTTGTTATTCATTAGTTGTGTGATAATCGCTTTGTTAGTTTTTTAAAAACGAAATTGGAGTTTTTGGGATTATCACAATAAAATGACTGTTCAAATCCCGCAAAAACCATCAAACATTGATATGGGCCTGTGGTTTACAATTGTATGTTTTGGAAATGTTAAACTACTACTTTGCTGCGATCTTGGTAAATGTCAGCAATGCTGCAAGTTCTCGAGAGCAAGAATAGATCGACGTATCCTTATTCTCACACGTTGGATGATTAGTCAATGCTGAGCGTGTTCATATGCCTCTAAGAGAGAGAGAGAGTAATTAATTAATCAGCCATATCATTGGTCTTGATCTTGTCATTTGATTTAATTGATTTGATGTTGTCTGTAAATGTTAGCCCTAAGCTGCTTCCGTATACATTCCATGTTTTGCAATGCAGTATACATGTTGGGTAACAGTATTTTATGGATGACAGCGTGATAGAGCAATTTTCAAAGCTGGCAGTCAGCCTGATAGAGCATGAGCATGTACAAGGGTGAGCATGAGCATGTACAAGGGTGCGGCTGGCAGTGAAATAGGATGTTCGGTAACAGGATTTGCATGACAGCGCGATAAAGCAGTGTCCAACTGAACATTTTTAAATAGTACAAGCTTCCATTTAGTAATGGCTTCCATTTAGTAATGGTTCTTTTCCACCAAGATTTCTTTTTCTTTTTCTTGTAAATTGCTTCCATGGTTTAATGGTTCTTTTCCAGCGATCTTGCAATTTTTTTTTTATTTTTCTATTCCCTTTTAATAGCTTCATTGTTTAATGGTTTTTTTTCCCACCAACCTTGAAAACCTTCTCTTATTAAATGGCTTCCATGGTTCAAACCATTTGAATCACTTTTTTGGAGTATCACAGTTAATGGGGAGAGCCCAAGAGAACCACCACTCTGGGACATCTCTCACAGTTAAAGTTATTTTTAAGTTATTTTTGAGGTATCACAATTATGTTAAGAATATTGAACTGAGAAACAATATGAATCTGCGATATATAGGCCGTTCCATGATGCCTTAGCTATTCTTATGTAATTCCTCTAACTAATCTTATGTAATTACTCTAACTAATGTATTATTGGTTTTATATTTTTCTATAATTTTTTAAATATATGATGTTACTATTGAATTTAAGGTGTACTCGTAGACAAATTGTTTTGAATTTGAACATTTTCCTAATGGTTCCTTTCTCTTTTCAAATGTAAGGTTTTGTTTCTGAATGTAAAATTGTTCTAACTTTTTGTCTGAAAACAATAACAATAGGCTTGGTTGTTCATTACTCCTAAATGTAAGATTGTTCTGGTTTTTTATGAAAGCAATAACAATGGGCCATGTGTGGGTGATGGTATACTTCTTTATTCATAATTCCAAAGTAAGGAACATCAAAGGAATTAAAAGGGTTCTTTAAATCATAAACATTGATTTTCATTGCCTGTGTAGTTAATTCTAATTTAGAGTTAAGCAAGGTTATCCATTTTTTCTTCTTTGGTATATTTATTGATGAAATATAAGAATGGTTATCAAAATGCAAGAATGGTTATGCAATGGACAAGATACTCACACTATCAAAATTGGATCCCAATGAGTGAATCTCATTTGTATACAAATAATGTTGCTCTTCACTCATTTGTATACAAATAATGTTGCTTTGATCTCCACTAGTGTAGAATGCAAAATATGTTGCAAATAAAAGTTGTATTCATGATCCACATTAATAGCATGATCTGCAAGTACCTCTTTAATCCACTTTTTTACTTCATCAATTGTATTTACCTTTAGCTTCTTAGGCTTGGATTTTCAATTTTTTTGTTAGCCTCTTTTAATTCTTTGATTATTATTTTATCCTGTTTTTAATTTTTTTTTTGATTTTCGATTATGATTTTGTTTGCATTTCTTTACCTGTCTTTTTTTAGTATTGGATTATGATTTTTTGACATTTTTGCCTTATCCTCTTAGGTTTCTTTGCTTCAACTTTACCTTTTTGTTTTATTTTATTTTTAATTATGATTTTTTTTTCTTTTTTTTTTGCATTTTTTCCCTACACTTCTTTGATAAGTGGTTGTCTTGTAATGTAATGAGTAGTAGACATAAAACCAACCAACTAATATGGCACCAAGTACAATTACTTTTGATTAAATTCAAAGGTTATGAGTGAGGGTTTAGAAAGCTTTGGTATATATTCCTTTAGATTCTCCGACACACAAAACTTGAATTCTTAATTCAATTTAAGGGAAAAAGATCATTATCTACAAGCTCACTACTCATGTGGCTAAGGTAGGGTCCTCAAATTTTCAATGGATGAACAAAAGTCTTAGGTCTTTTTATTGGCTCTGCTTGAGAAAAGTTAGTGTTTACTAATTTTGTTGCATTAAATAATAAAAACTTTAAAATTATAAAGAAATACAAATTTGGGAGTAGAATGTTGCAAAAATTATAAGTATCTTGTATCAAAAGATGCAAATGGTTAGAAGACTTTATATATAATGAAAAGCAAGTAATCAATCCAAATATTTGGACTTTAACAATTTGAAACTATCTTCTTTAAACAATTGTACAACAACCTATAGCGCTTTAGGAATGGGTAGTGTGAGTTCAAGCGTTCATAAGGAATCATGAAAAAAAATTGAAAAACTTCAAAAATAGTTTTTGTTGGATGAATGCAATATTTATATAATAAGCTAATATATTTTCATTGAAAATTAAAATAATATATAGCTTCTTAACATTATATTTAACTAATAGAAATAATAGTAACAATGAGGTGTTAGCTTAGTGGTAAGACTCGGTTTGGAAGCTTTAAGTTATGAGTTTGATTATGGTAGGAAATATTAAGTTATAAAGTTCTAATTTGGGTGTTGGACCCTAAAAATTTAATAATTAATAAAAAATAAAGTACATTGCAAGCTTGATATTGAATAGATATCATTGAAAAAAATATAAAAAGGGAGAAAATTCCAATTTTATAGCTATTTACTCACGTGTACAACCTTATAATTAATAGTTTGAAAAAAAAATTAAGTAAAGAAAATTAATTATTAGTAGGGAGGAAACTCTTAGTCCTAACAAAATCCATATCACTTTTTAACATCCATGCTTGAACGTAAAATAGCAAAAGGATTCAAGATAGAGAGCTATGGTTTAATATTAATATTTGTATTAAAGCAAGAAAGTGGTAGCACTTGTGGAAGTTCTTCATCTTATCACTTGCTATTGATCTTATGTTGAAGATCTTCATCATTAATTGTAACCTTCTTGTTGACACTATTTTTAATCTTTGAATTAATAGTATTCTTATCATACAAGGAAAAATTTTCCTTACAAGAAATCTTCTTAGGCTACTGATGAGATGCGATATTGCATGCACCACAATATCGCGGCCGTCACAATATCGCGTTGTCCCCTGCGATATCGCGTACGCGATATTGCCGTCCGCCGCCAAATCTATAAATAAGAGGCAGCACTCCCCTCATTTCCCATCCTGGTCTAGAAGTAGGGAAACTCTGGCAGCTTGATCACTCTAGAGATAGAATATTTTCCATGTGCCCGCAGTAGGAGTCCTAGAGTGAATGGATCTTTATTCGAGCAGCTTTGTACTTGAACGCAAGTTGTGTACGGCAATAAAGAAGAACTTGATTGGATAAACCTTACAGTGCATGGAATAGGATTTTATTTAATTGCTATTTATTGCTTTCCTAGAATGCGGTATGAGTACGACTTGATTACGAGCATCTAAGGATGTGTACGGTTAGTCAAGAAATCGGCTGCTCGTTGCATGCGGTATGAGTACGACGTGATTACGAGCATCTCGTGTGACTACTTGGTAACCTAGTGGCGTATCCAAGATCTACGCTTGGTAATCCCAGTGGTAGTCGTGCATGGTAGATGTGTACAATTAGTCAAGGAATCAGCTGCTCATCGCACGTAGGCTAGATAGATTCTCTTAACCCTTTCCTCCTAGTTAGGTGCCTCAGTATGACCACTTCGAGCACGTGTGTTACGTGTGGTGATCCCAGTAACGATTAGCGTTTGGTAGCCACAGTTGCATAGTTCAGGGTGTGTACGNATAAAAATCATATACCTCGGACTTACTTAACCATACACCGTGACAACTACAAGTAAGTTTGGGAAGACAACTAATGATTAACCCCAAGTGTTCCATGGGGCGTGTAGGCATTTAGTCTACGGAGTTCGACCGGATCGCGCATGCTACGCTCGTTTCATATGGTTGAGTGTAGGGGTACCTTGCCACTCATCAGCTACTTAATCCTTTCTCTAGTACTAGTAAAAATATACATAGGAGCTTCTTTTTTAGAATTCATAGCAATTTGATCAATTTGATCATTGATATTAACTCGATTTTTCATATCTTTAACTTTATATTATCTATTTTGAACTTCAACACATTTTTCTTTTATTCGTAATCTTTTTTCCTGAGAAGAAAAGTACAAGCATTAAATAAATGTCCTTCACAATAGTATGAGTTGCAAGAATTAGAAAGATTATAATATGTAATTGGCTGAATGTAGGTATTTCTTTCTACTTATAATACTAATTCCTTTTTATAATTAAGAAGGTTGATTTCAAAAGAAAGAAAGAAAGCAAAAAAAGAAAAAGAAAAGAAAAGAAAAAAGAAACATCTATGAAAATTAGAAATTGTAGAAATAAACTCTATATGCTTAATAAAACATGTTCTTGCAGAAATGTTTTTTGCATTCCTACAAGGATACCTTCATAAGCTAAGTGTAAAAATATTTAGCGTGTGGCTGTAAATGGTCTTCAGATCTGTATAGCCTTTAATATATCAATAATTATGAAACAAAGGAGCACAAAACCTTCAATTAATTAAACTTGAAGTTAAACCTAGAGTAATGTACTTTATTTAGTAAATCTAGGTTTAAGTTTGACCTTTGACCAATCTCAACCTAGATTTACTAAAATTAAACTTGAAGTTAAGTTTCAATTAACCATTGTGGTGAACACTGTACATAGATGACATCCAAGCCCTCATTTGACAACTTCAAGAGAGAGAGAAAAGAAAATGAGGCACATTGCTGCTGATGTTAAAAAATGTGCACACCATTGTTCATCCATGGCCACATGATTGAGCTTGTTGTGTAAATGCTCTTGCTCCTATCCATTCTGAGTGCTCCTTCCTATCCCAGTCCATTGTTTAGGTGGTTGCCATTTGCACACATAACACAATCCCAAATTAGCAAGGATATATAAGATATAATATAGTTGATACCTTGCCTCAATATGAAGCTCATTGGCTAGGTTGTGGGTATGGCAGATACTAGGTTAGAGGTTTGTAAGTGATAATTACCTAAGGTGTAGGGGTGAGATAAGTAATGGAAATATTTGCGATAGGCCCCCACAACTAAGAGCGAACCTCCGGTAGAAATAGGATGGAAAACAAAAGAAAAATTAAGATAAGAGGAATAACAATGGTGAAGCTAATAAAAATGTATAGAAGGGTAGATAAAATGGATGTCATAGATGGGATGAAATGAGAAATAGTTGATTGCAAGAAATGTTTAAGGGAAAGATCTTAACAATTGCACCAAAAAGGAATGCCAGTGGGTCCTCCCCAAAGTAGGTTCATGCCCTTTATACCCTGACAATTTTACAAACCAAAGAGTTTGTAGGCTCTAGGAATGACATATGGAGACAATAGTTAAGAATTTACCCAAAAGAATATACCAAAGAATAACAATGCATCGACCAAGATATAGACTAATCATAAAATCAGCAATGAGGTAGAATACGAGAAGCAATATGGAAAGAGAAGAGAGAATGGAATGGAATCCCAAAATCAAGGTTGTGTAAAGTCCCTTGTGTATTATGTGGTTAAGGTGACTTAATAAAATTTAGCCTAAATCCAAATTAAAACTAACCACATCTAGTGACCTCGCATCAACACACTTAACCAACCCATCCTCCTGAAGCAGCAAGAACGCTTCCACAGAGCCACCACCATTCCAACAAGAGAGGAATAGAGAAGCAGGAAGTGAGAAAGGGCGTTAGTTAGAGGGAACCTTCAAGCATGGATAACATGTATTTCTAGTGTCATAACTAGTGCTTGTAGCCCATGTACCTTTATTATGTTTAAGTGGTATGCTTTGAATTCCCACCACTTTTTTTTTTTTTGCGTGAGAACCACACCATGCAAAGACTTATTTGATTCATTCAACTTCTTGATATTAGTTGATAGCGGAATGACGAGAAACCTATGAAAAACATTAAAGTACTCAAGAGAATAGCCAACACAAATGCGTCCAATCCCCTTAAGGTCACATCCTTTTCAATCCATTTGAATATTTTCTTGGTTTGAAGAATATCAAGCCACTAATTCATTAATAGGTTTATTTAGAAAAAGGGACAATATATTTCCAAAACCAAGGGAGACCATAGAGTTGAATGGATAAATGGATGACATGGACTCATTGCTTATTTTATCAAAAGAAACCATATCTTAGCATCAACATTGAAATTCAAAGGTAAAAACCAAACATTAGCAAGCAACACTCTTATAGTACAATCCACCATCATGAGCACTTATTATATGACGAGTGAGAGTTAATTAGACAAAATGAAATAGAGAAAGAAATAGTAAAAATGTTAATGATGGTGTAAAAAAAAAATAAGTAAATATGAAAAATGTGTAAAACAAAAATGTGTAAAACAAAAAGGACAAAAGAAATTGAGGACTTAGAATAGTTAGCATTGGTGGCCTTCTCCCCCACGATTGAGTTAGAAGGAGGAGATCCAAAGTAATGAGTAGGGTTGTCCATTAACAGAGGTAGTGTTAGTACTGGCCATTTTAGGCTCATGGAAAGGTTTGGTTTGCTGGATGTTGACCAATAATTTCTTATTCGAGCTTTTAAGTTTATAGATAATCATGGCCCCTGAAGAAGAAGTTTCATGAATGATATAAGGTCCTTATCACAATGTTTGAAATTTAGTTCATTGTGGCACATGTGTGGCATTCCAATAGAGAAACCTATCTCCTGGTTGGTATGTGACTTTTCTAATTTTCAGGTCATGACGTTGTTTGTTGAAGGCCTTGTGTAGTTCGTTGGATGATAGGGCAACTAATCAGTTATCATCTAGCAAGTTAAGGTTCATTAATCATTCTTTTTATGCTAGACTAAGGTCAAGGTTAAGGTCACATGCTGTAGATAGTGTATGGAGCTTTGCTTGGATAGGTAGTGTTAGAAGTTTACTGTACACTAACTCATAGGGAGAGTAGCCTATAGGGAATTTCCATGTGGAGCGGTAGGCCCAAAGAGCTTTGTTTAGTTTGATGCTCCAGTATCACCTATACTTGCTAATGGTTCATGTCAAGATTTTTGTGATTTCCCTATTGGTGACTTTGGCTTGATCATTCGCTTGAGGATGGTATGGTGCAGTCAGTTTATGCTCAACTCCTACACCTATAAAATGTGTACCATTATCAGAAATAAGTGCATGAGGTGCACCAAACCTGTTTACAATTTGTTGTTGAACAAATCATGCAGTAGTAGATGATGTACAATTGGTAACAGTGGTTGCTTCTACCAACTTTGTAAAATAGTCAACAACAACAACAATGTATGCTTTTCCATTGGACATCAATGTAATAGGCCCCATAAAATTAAGACCCCATATGTCAAAGGATTCTAAGGGTTAAATCCATTGTTGTGGACCCTCCATTCTAGCAATCATTCCCCCATTGTGTTGGCAGCACTCACAAGATTGGACAAAATGGTGGGCGTCCCGAAATAATGTAGGCCAATAATATCCTACAAGTAAGATTTTAATGGCTGCTCATCTCCTAGTGTAATGACCCCCACAAGGGCCCTCATGAGTATCTTGGACAACTTGCAATTGATCTACATCAGGAACACACCATCGGACCAAGCCATCAGAACACACCTTGTAAATGTGTTCATTGATTTCCATGAAATGTTTGACTTGGTGGAGAAACTGTTGTTTCTTTCTAACGTCTAGCTCTTGTGGTGTTTTTTGTGTAAGAAGATAAGTAAGAATGCTACTATACCAATTTATATTTATGGGTGATTGATTATTTATTACAACTGCAAAGAGGAGTTCATTAGGGAAGTGATCATAAATTGGGTATTCTTCCTCGTTGTTGTTCCATCGCAACCGAGATAAATGATCAGCAATAAAATTCTCGATGCCTTTACAATCTACTATCATGATATCAAACTCTTGCAAGATCACTAGCCATTGTATGACATGAAGGCTCATCGTTGATTTATTCATAAGGAATTAAGTCACACTATAATCTGTGTGTACAAATACCTTATAACCTAATACATAGTGCCTAAATCTCTCTAGTGCAAACACCATAGCCATTAACTCTTTTTCTATTGTGGTATAGTTGAGTTGTGCACCAGCAATACTTCAACTTGTACAGTGAATGTAATAAGGACATTTTTGGTCATCTAACTGTGTAAGCATGACTCCTAAAGTAAAATTGGACGTGTCAGTCATTATATGGAATGGTTCGGACCAGTTAGGAGCTTGTAGAATGAGTGTTTCTACAAGTTTCTATTTCAAGGTTTGGAAAGCTAGCTTACATTCCTTCGTCTATTCAAAGGATACATCCTTCTTCATTAATTCTACCAATGGTTTTGCAATCTTTGAAAAGTTCTTGATGAAATGTCTATAATAGCTAGTATGTCCAAGGAATGATCGGATGTCTTTTATAGTTTTAGGTTGATGAGTGATTCCTTGGATGACTTTAATTTTTTTAGGATCTACCTCCATCCCTGTTTGTAAACTTTTATGCCCTAATACAATGCCCTCTTGGACCATTAAATGGATTTTCTACCAATTAAGCCTTAGGTTGGTTTCAACACATTGTTTCAGTACTTGCTCCAATCGGTCCAATGCTTGTTCAAAGTTCACTCCATAGGTGCAGAAATCGTCCATAAAAACCTCCACACCATTTCCGATTTGCTTTTGAAATATAGTGAGAACCAAACGTTGAAATGTTGTTGGAGCATTGAACAAGCTAAATGACATTTGCCTATATGCAAATGTTCCCTAAAGACTCATGAATGTAGTCTTGGCTTGATCTTCTGATGCAATTTTAATTTGATTGTACCCATTGTAACCATCCAGAAAACTATAATACCAATGCCATGCAATGGTATCTAAAACTTGGTCAATGAATGACAATGGGAAATGGTCTTTAAATGTTGCCATGTTCAATAGCCTAAAGTCTATACACACCCTCCATTTACCTTCCTTTTTAGGCACAATGACTAATGGACTAACCCATTCACTATCAGCAATGGGGTAGATGAACCCAACTTTTAGAAGTTGTTCAATTTCTTCTTTAACTACTTGCTTAAGCTTTGGGTTCAATCATCTTTGCGGTTGTCGTCGAGGCTTCATAGAGGGGTAGTGTAGATTCTATGTTGGCATATCCTAGGATCTATTCTAGTTAATTTAGGATATGACCAAGCAAAGGCTTTTGACCATTTGTGTACCATCTTTAGTAGTTTTTCTTTTTGTTGAAGAGTGAGCTTAGCATTAATGATTATCAATTTCCATTCTTGAGAAATGCATACTCCATACTGGTGGGCAACGATTTTAATTTGATGGTATCTTGCTTAAACTCATTAGGGATTTCCAACTTCCCCCAGTTGATATTTTTAGTGTTAGTACTTGAAAGTTGGTGATGGACTTGCTCTAATGCATCTATGCTATCAATATAGGCACAAGTCAAGCTCTCAATAGGTTCCATGCATATAGTTGAATTGCTCTCTTGGTCAACTGTTAGCCATTGGGTGTCTTCCTATCTTGTGGCTGCTACATACAAGCATCTTTGTATGTCAGTTACTTGTACACACTGGTTGCATGCAGACAATGTTAATCATTGTACAAACCAGGACTTCTGCATGCAGCTACACCCTATGTCACTGTATGCGATGCATGAAACTTTCTTCTTCTTGATCTTCCCAAATGTATTTTCTTTTGATATCTCTATTGAAAGATTACGTATTCCTAGGCACACATCAATCGTACTTAGCCATGCTCTTTCTATTATGATTGGGAAGTCCCCATTACAGTTGTTTACTTGGAACACTAGGAAATCGACTAGATACGACCACCCACAAACAGTGGTGACAATTTCCTTCACTAGCCCCAATGGAACAATGATGGACTAGTCGGCCAACTCTAGATGGATGTTACTCTTCTTTAGCAAAGGTAGGTTCTAGGCTCTATACATTTCCTAGGAGATTAAATTAATACCATAACCTAAATCCAAAAGAGCTTTACAAGGCTCATTTCCAGCGATTTGCAAATAAATAAGAGAACTTCCAGGATTAGAGAATTTCCTAGGAAGATGGCCAGCTTTAATCCAATTAGTGATGGTGTGGGTTATCATGACAGTATGCATTGGGTGCAGTTTTTGGTTCAAAGAAAGCTCTGAAGATTTAAATGATAATGAGGTGTTTGGATAATTAGTCACTTGTGGTTGTAAGGACTTGGTTGGATTGTTGGTTCTAAAGAAAGGTCTCTTCTTTGATTGGTTGTCCAACCAATAGGAGGTTTTGGGTTGACAGCCCTTGTAGTGTTACATTACTGTAGCTAGGTAGGAAGCTCACCTTGCGTAGTTGGAGCAGGTGGTAATGGAGTTGAGGGTGGAAGAGATGCAAACAGATGAGAGGGATAGTATGTATGTGGAACATCACACCGAGGAGGAGAAGTTCTATAGTACTTAAGGGCTTAGTAGTGAGGTTAAAGGGCAATGTGACTAGTAGAGTCACGTGGAGAGATTGGTTGCTGAATGTAATACCCGTATGGGTCAGGTTAATGGTAAGGGTACTGTTGACATGGTGGTAGCATTCTCTATGATTGTGGGTGTTTCCACCATTGATACTGTTCATTCGGTTGTGGTGGAGCTCCACTTGGATAGTATGTCAAGGGTTGGTGGAACTGCCTTGGGTTACCCTAAGGATAAGGTAACCTTTTGGGTGTTTATCATATGTTTAATCATGGGTTTAGTGCATACACCCTAGACTCTTGTAGATGTGACACTACTGGGAAACATCCTTTAGGATGGTCATATTGGCATATCTCACATCCATCATCATTTTCTGTGTTCGAATTCACAACCTCTTTAATTACAACAACCTTGCCCTTACCTTTGTTATGTGCATACTCAGCGTCTTTCTTTTTCCTTCTCTCTCGGTCACTACTTGGTTCTCTAGACTCTACTATTTTTAGGATATTTTGAAATTTTTCATCTAGGGAGTTCCACATTTGATCAACCTTTGCCAATACTTCTAATGCAAATTTTTGAATGGGCAAAGTCTTCCTATTCATTATCTCTTCAAGTGGTGACTCTTCTTTATCTTTGCAAAATCTAATTTTCTTCTTTCAGAGGAAATGATCTCTATTGTACTCCTTTGCACTTTCTCTTTTCCTCAACTTGTCTTCCTCCTTGGCAACTTGCTCCAACAATCTTTGTATTTGGTGAACTCTGAGTTTGGATAGCCTTCCTTGGACATAAGTCCCAAGGTTTCTTCACGTTTTGTACCTAAGCCCATTCACGAGATGGTGTAGTTCTTCCTTTTGTGAGTAACCCTAGCCAGGGCAACAATGTAATAATGTATAATATTGACCCATGGCAGCATCCAAGGGTTCATGTCCTCCTTTTTTTCATCCTTGGATTTGCTTACATAGGTTGGACACTCAGGAGTAACATGGTACTCCATTGATGAATGGGTTCTAGTTCTAAGGACTGGTACTAGCTTTCTGCTTCCTTGATCAGTGTCCATGGAAATAACTTTAGCTTTTGCCACTTATTTTCTATATTTTACAAGGCACATGCATTGTGAAATGCTTGCAGATGGTTTTGAGGATCAACATTGTATCCCCCTTCAAATCATGGGATGTTATTCATGTCTAGTCTTTTGATCCTACTATCCTTCTAGTGCCCTGTTGGGATCCTAATGGCCTCTATTATATCTAACATACTTTGGGTGGCGAGTAGGGATTCATCATGATCATACTATCTATGGCGTCTATGATGCCTATGCTGTTCCCTACTCTTCCTTCTTTTGTGATGTGTCTCTCTGGAATGCCTTCATCCCCTTTCCCAACTATTTTGTCGATGATTTCTATTTTGCTTACCATTGTCCTCATGGCCTTTCCCTTTGCGACTACATTTAGATCTCGAAGGAGAGGGGGAAAGAGATGATGAAGGTGAAGAGGAAGGAGGACTGGCACCATGACGATGCCTGTCACCCTCTCTTTGATGGTCACGATCTCGTTCATGATTATGATTAGAATGTCTGTCATTATCATGTGTTCGTGTTCCTTTTTTGGACCATTTGTGTCCATTGGTACTAGAACCTGGGTTATGAATAGTTGAGTGAAGATTTTGATATACAACTCCTTGACCAAAGTCAACAAGAGGAACATTATTTTGTGGAAAACCTCTTGAGGTAGGTTCACTACCCTCATTTTTACTTAGGACATACAAGACATCCTGAGAACACTTTCCCTTCATAGATTTGTGATGTCTCTCCTATTGCAAATCCCTCTGGGGTTGTGCCTCCATGGGTTGATAGTCTCTCGAATCTTGTTCATGCACAATGTACTTTGATTGTAAGTGCTGGATGCCAATTCGTGTGAGAGCACGAAGAAGCATGCCCAGGATTGAGCGATCAGGAGGTAACACTATGTTACCTTCTAAATCACGCCATCGTAGTTGTTCATCCTAGTGGAGGATAAAGGTCAAGTTTGGTATATACTCATTAGGATGAGCGTATACCATGCGAAACTATTGGGGCACTGGAGGATCATCATGTGCACCCTACCTCTGATTATTCATGGTGTTGGACCTAGTTGGTGAAGAACTCTCATAAGAAGAAGGAGAAATGATTGATTATTTAGTGTGTGATACCCTTTTCTGGTGATTGTAGAATAGTTAACTCTAAGGGTTCATTCTAATGATGGAAGGATTTCCTAAGTTCTAATCAACGCACAAACAATAAAATCCTTGGCAATGACACTAATGATGACTAGCGAGGTACCCCTACGCCCAACCATATGAATACGAGCATTTATGCATGATTTGGTTGAACTTCAAGGATTAAGTGCTTATGCACCTACGCAGAATAAGGATGAGTTTTTATGACTCCTACTGTGGGCACTTAGAAATAATTCTAACTCTTAAAGGGAAAATTTGCAAAAGTTCGGCTAAGGGACTAAAAACTAATGCAAAAGCAAGTGCCCTTGTCTCTTATTTATAGGCAACAAGATAGGCTTCGACATCGCATGTCCGATATCACTTTGACATCTTTGATATCATGTATTCGATATTGGGACTCATCACTAAGGAAGTTAGAAGGCTAGGAGAAGGTACTAAATGTTGAGCTTGAAGGCTATGGTTTGGATCATGCTAGTATCAAAGTACTAAATCTACCATACTTAGTCAAAATTTTGGTATTTGACAAAGTTAGGATTTTGAGCTTCCAAGACCTTATTTCACCTTCAAACTAATGTTGAGCTTTGCCAAGACATCTAAGAAGCTAAGAGATGATATCATGCATTGATGACAAAGGTGCATGTTATTACTTGTCGAGGCCAAAAAGTGTTGACACTAATGCTGATGTTGACATTTGTTTGTGTCATTGACACTTAGCAAAATTTTGGTAATTTTCATCAAGTAATAGGTTTTAAACTCTCAAAATCTTATTCAACCTCTAAACTAATGTTAAAGGTTGCTAAGATGAAGTTGAGGACCTTGAGAGGCTTGAAAATATTACAAAATGATGATTAGAAGGAAAATACAAAGTTCAACAATGCTAAAGCTAGCATTAAGCCAACATTAGAAAATTTTTTAGTAATTTTTTTGATTGAAAATTCTAACTCTTAAGATGCCAAAACTAGCCTTGGAATGAGTTGGAATATGATGGGTTTTGAATGTCAAAAGGCTTGTAAACTTATGAAACACTATGAATTGGATGCATGAGGTGACTCAAAGATGTTGAGATAGGTTTTTACATTTTCAATGTTACTGACTTATCAAAATTTCAAATTTCTAAGTTTCAAAAAAACCTATGAAAATATGCTAATTTCAAAAGCCTAAAATGCTGAAACTATTGCTAATGAATTGTCTTGACCCTAGGAATTGGTTATGCATGTCAAGATGCAATTTTAACTAGGTTTAGAAGTGCTAACAATGGTGTTCTTAGCACTAATGTTGACGTTGTTATTGGCATTAGCAACACTTAGAAAAAATTTTAGCATTTTCCAATTTTTTTTAAAGTTGTCAAAATTAAAGTCAAAAAGTTGAAATATTATCTTGAATGATCCCTAGAGGTCTTTGAAGGCTAGAAATGAGTCTTACAAAGCTATTTTTGGAATTTTGTCTTGTAGTATCAAAGGAAAATTGATTCTAAGTTTGTGTCTTCTTTAATACTTAGAAAAATTTTGATTTTATATTTTTTCCAAAGTCACAAAAAATGAAGTTCATAAGTTGGATTATGAATCCAAATAACCTCTAGGAACCTCCTGGAGCTAAGAATATATCTTGTGATGATATATTTAAGGAGTTTTATGCTCAATCTCACATAGAACAATGTTAAAACTACATCTAGTCTCAATTTAAGGTGAATCGAAGAAGTGGATATAATAAGATTGAGAATGCTAACAATTTCCTACTAAGCTTTTTGAAAAATTAATAGAAGATTATATAACTTAAAAAAACATAAAAATTTAGCATATTATTAGATTAAACATCAAAATTCGGAGCCCATTTCTGAATGATCAACACTACATGCTTATGTATAAAAGACCCTATATCTAAGGCACATTGCATCATCGAAGCATTACTTAACAAGTAGAAAAAATTGAATATTGTGATGAAATATTAGTAACCAATGACTCATATACATCATCAAGAAGGATATAATCATGTGTCTTAGTTACATCAACATCACTAAAAGAAGGCATTACAACATTTTTCTTTTAAGCTTGTAAATCTACATTTTGAGAACCAACAAAAATTTCTACATCAATAAAAGAAGTAGGATTTAGATGATAGAACTCATAACCAAAACTATATGATCATATGGAATCCCAAAAGATACAGCCAAATAGGTGCCTTAAGTATGGGGATGTTGGAACTTGAAATCATTAAAACATATAGATACACCAAGATTTATACAAGCTTATAACTCAGTACTACCTAGTAGAATTGAGTCTATGACCTAGCATTACCAAGCCAAGACTCATACCAATAGGCTAACATCTCATTGTTTAGAAGCCTTAACTATGATCCAAATAGATAATGAACTAACCAATTGAGATACTTCTCATTTTTATTTTATCTATAACATATTACTTAATTGGTTAGAGCATGTGACTTATGATGCGTAAATTACAAGTTTAATTGTAATAAAGATATTGATCTAACATACTATTATAAAACACTAATATGATCTTTATCACTAAAAATAAATAATTATTATCATCACACAAAGTCAAGAGGAACTTTTTCATGACAATTATTATAGGCATGTAATGGCTTAGCCACACTTGGCTAAAAGATGAACTTTCTTATATGAATTATTATGAGTATGTAATTGCTTGGCCAATTACCAATGAAAAATATGAGGATCAACAACTACCACGGAAAGAATTATTTAACATTGATTTTACCTTTTTAAAACATGAAAATCAATTATAATAATTTATTAATTTGAAAAACAAAAAGATTCTCTTAGTTGAATAATAGATATCTATCATAAATATATAACTAAAATAATATTAGTATTTTTGTTATTATTATTAAATTCATATCCATTAGAATAACATGTGTTATGTACTCTTGGTATACTTATGGGATTTATGATCATTAAGGCATAGCCCCTTTTGAGTTTACTCTAGAATACTTGGTGATTTTTAGGGGTTAAAGTGGTGTCATGTAGTACTCTTTAAAGTAATGATATTGGACTTGGTTTTATAAAAATAACATAATGTTAGAGGATAAAAAATAGTTTCCTTGACATTGTTATCAATGTTACCAATCATTTCTCACCAATCTCCATCATCTCCAAAAGTTACCTAACATTGTAATTCAACATAATTTCTCATGTCCAAAATTCATTTATTTAGTATCAAATCTCATCTTTTATCAAGGATATATCATGTTTGCTTCTCATCCTTTCCTACGAAATTCAAAATTTGCTTCAAAACTTAAAAAATCTAACATATACTATTAGCTCTTTTAAAAATATAGTGTTAACTCTATTAATGTCTAGCATCAAATCTTCTAGCATTTAGCTTTAAATCTTCTAATGATGAATGTTGACTTTGAATACCAAACAACTAATGATCAATGTTAACTTCACTGTTAACTATATGAATATGTATGTTTCAACTTCTTAAATTAAAATAAAAGTATGGAATTAGGTCTATATATTGAAGACATTTTTGAATCCTTTTTAGTAATGTTAGTAAATTCTTGATAAATTAGAACATTTAAGCACTTGTTTTGTGAGATCTTATCAATGTTACTTCTTGAGAAGCTCATTTTTTAGCTTTAAATAAAATTGAACCTTTAGAATTTACATGGAAAAGAAAAAAACATTGAAATGATCTTCCACTTAGTTGAAGGCACTTGATTTTTTCCTTAATCTCCATGTAATATAAAAATAAAGGAGTTAACATAAATTTGTATACCTATATATACTAATGAAATGTAAGTTAGTTGGCTAGGTCGATGAGTATGCATCAATGCATCATATGATGCATTAATGTTTTCTTATATTTTGCCTATATAAATGTGCATACCTGCTACGTTTATGATACATTTTGGTCATTCGGTAGCCAAATTCTTATAGTTTTCTTACTCAAGAGTTATGTGCTTGCAACATGGATTGAAAAGTTGAAATTGTTTTATCAGGTGCACTATATACTTGGACATATATGCATGATGATGATAAAATAAAGATTTGTTTCATCCATTACAATATTCAAACTAGCACTTTGATTTACTTTCTTGCACTTTACTCTTAGTATTTATTTACTTTTTCATGTTATTAGTTAAGCATTTTATTCTTTTGCACTTAAACATAGATGCATAAGCATGATCACTTCGAGTATATGTACTAGCGTTTGGTAACCCTAGAAATGAACATTCGGTATGCCCAACAGTGAACACTTAGCAATCTAGTAATGTTAGGATATGTTTAGGATGTGTATAAAAAGTTGAGAATAGATGCTCTATGCTAGGATATTTTTGGAAGGATTGAGAGCATTAGAAGAGATGAAATAATAAGAAAATAAGAAACATTAAATTAACCAAACATCACAGTCCATGATGGTACTTAGAAAAAATGCTAAAAAATGAGAAGTTGTTCCATACCTCCAACCAAACTAGAGTAAGTGTTTAGGCACTACTGATGAGCGGCAAGGTACCCCTATGCTCAACCATATGAATATGAGCATTTCACGCACAATCTTGTCAAATTCCAAGGACTAAGTGCTTATGCACCCTTGTGGAACAAGGACGGGTTGGTTGATCATTGTCTTCCCAAGCTTACTTGTATGTCACGATTGTATGGTTAAGTAAGCTTGAGTCATATGATTTTTATAGCTTTTATGTTTTTATGTCCTATGCTAGTAGGGAAGGAGAGAGGTAACTAAGTGACTAATTTAACTTAACTACTCATTAACTAAGTTGTAACTAATCCTAACACCAACATCCATTCCCACTTGCTGTACACATCTTGAACCAATGCAACACTACTGGGATTACCAAATGTTAATCATTACTGGGTTACCAAGCATTACATGCATGCTTGAAGTGGTTGTGCTTGTGTAATTTAATGATTTTCTTAATTGATCAAAATGAATTGCTACGCTAATAACATAAATGTAAAGTGCATAAAATAAAATAAATGCATAAGAAAATAAAATAAAAGAAATGCGTAAGAAAAAAAATCTTAAGTGCTGCAAGGATGAATCAAAGAGCTTGTCTATTGTCGTATACAAGGTGTGCTTAGGTATACAATGCTCGAATAAAGATCCATCCAAACTTAGACCTCCTATTGCAGGCACTTGGAAAATACTCTAACTTTCAAACAAACTACAAGAGTTTCGCTACTTGACTGCTAAAATACTTCTTCCAATTGTGTGCTTGGGAACTGTATTTATAGGCTTGGGAGCAACTACTCTAATAATTAGAGTAACTACTCTAATAATTAGAGTAACTGCTAAAGCAACTGCTAGAGTAACCACTCTAATAATTAGAATAACTACTAGAGTAACCACTAGAGTAATTGCTAGAGTAACCACTCTAATAATTAGAGTAACTACTAGAGTAACCACTAGAGTAACTACTCTAATAATTAGAATAACTACTAGAGTAAACGCTAGAGTAACCACTCTTATCATACCCCCATGACTAAATGAAAAATTATCCTCAAGTATAGAAGAAAAGAAACAAGTTCTTTACAAAATATTGAGAAGGTATGGGATTATTGACTAACTGACAACTGATGGTGGAATGGGATGACAAACTCAAGAGGCCCAGTGAATGGATCAATAAGCATATTACAACATTAGTGTTCATGACCATTGTGGTAAACACTCGTACATAAATGACATCCAAGTATTTATTTGGTAGCTTGTAGAGAAAGAGAGAGAAAGAAAATGAAGCATGTTGCCACCAATGCTAAGATTACGCCTTCTATTATTTATCCATAGCCATGCCACCAAACTTGCTCCTTTTGTAAATGCTCCAGTTTTGGTCCATCTTGAGTGCTTCCTCTAAGCCCATTGCATTGTTTGTATAATTACCATATGCACACATAACATAATCACAAATGAGCAAGGATAGATAAATCACAATGTAGTTGATACCTTGCCTCAATATGAAGCGCACTGGCTGAGTTGTGGTTATGGAAGAAACTGGTTTGGTTTATCATAGGTGACTACCCAAGCTGTAGGGGTTAGGCAAATAGTAAAATGAAGAAAATTAAAAAATTTATGCTAGGGCCCCCACAACTAAGCGTGAACCTCCAATAGCTATAAGATGGAAAAATACGAGGAATAAGAAAGATGCGAAAAAATAACAATGGAAATGCCATTAAAATGGATGTTATGGATGGGGATGAAACAAGAGATGATTGACTGTAGGGAATGTTTAAGAAAAAGAGCTTAACAATACACCAAAAAGGAATGCTAGTGGGTTCTCCCCAAAGTAGGCTCATGCCTTTTATGCTTTGACAAACCCACAAACCAAAGAGTTTGTAGGCTCTAAGAATGTCATTTGGAAGCAAGAGTTAAAAAATTACCCATAAGAATTCACCAAAGAAAAATAATGCATCAACCCAAAATGAACTAATGATAAAATCAGCAATGAGGTGGAAAATGGAAAGAAAGATGAAGAGGAGAGAATGGAATGGAATCCCAGGAACAAGGTTGTGTAAAGCCCCTTGTGTATTTCATGGTTAAGATAACTGAGTAGAACTCATTCCAAATCCAGACTCAAACCAACCACATTTAGTGACCTCACATCAACACACTTGGCCAATCCATCCTCTTGAGGTAATAAGAATGCTTCCACAAAGAGTGACCACCATCTCAAGGAGAGTGAGATGGAGAAGTAAAAAGCGGGAAAGGACCTTAGTTAGAGGGAACCTTTAGGCATGGGTAACATGTCTTTCTAGTGCCATAACCAACACTTGTAGCCCATATTGCTTTATTATGTCTAAGGGGAGTGCTTTGAATTCTCACCTTTTTCTATTTTTCTTGATGTTTATGTGTGAGAACCACATCATGCAAAGACTTATTTTTATTCACTCAGCTTCCTGATATTTGAACAATGTCAAAATGGTAGAAAACCCAAGAAAAAGCATCCAAGAACCTAAGAGAATGGCTAGCACCCATGCGTCGAATCCCCTTGAAGTCACACACTTTTCATCCTTTGAATCTTTTCTTGATTTGAAAAATACCTAGCCACCAATTCATTAACAAGTTTACTTAGAAAAAAGAGGACTATACAATTCCAAGCCAAAGGATACCATAGAGTTGTATGGATGAGTGGACAGTGTGGACTCATTGCTTTTTTTACCAAAAGAACCATACCTTAATATCAGCATCATTATTCAAAGGTAAAAACCAAACATTAGCAATCAATATGATATAATTCGATCCACCATCATGAGCACTTATTAGATGATGAATAAAAGTAAAGCAAACAAAGAAACAGTAAAAACATGAACAATGGTGTAAAACAAAAATAAGAAAAGTTGAAAGAATGTGTAAAAAAAATTCAAAAAGAATTGAGGGCCTAGAACAGTTAGCATAGGTGGACCTTTCCCCCACGACTAAGTTGAAAATAGGAGATCGAAAATAGTGAGCAGGGTTGTCCATCAAGAGAGGTAGCATGTGTACTGGCTATTCTAAGCTCCTGGAAAAGTTTGATTTATTGCACGTTGACCAAAAGTTTCTTATCTAGGCTCTCAGGTTTGTATATTGTCATGGCCCCTGAAGGAAAAGTTGCATAAATAGTATAAGGTCCTTTCCACAGTGTTTGAAATTTAGTACGTTGTGGCACATGTGTGGGATTCCAGTAGAGGACCTTATCTCCTAGTTGATATTTAACTTTCCTAATCCTTAGGTCATGACATTTTTTATTTAATTCCTTGTGCAAGTCATTAGATGATAGGGTAGCTAGTCGGTTTTCATCTAGCACGTTAAGGATTACTAACCGTTGTTTCTGTGCTAGATCAAGATCAAGGTTGAGGTCACATACCATGGATAGTGTACGTAGCTCAGTTTGAATGGGAAGCATTGGTAATTTACTGTACACTACCTCATAGAGAGAGTAGCCTATAGGGAGTTTCCATGTGGAGTGGTATGCCCAAAGAGCATCGTTCAATTTAGTGCTCTAGTCTCACCTAAACTTGCTAACAGTTCTTGTCAATATCTTCATAATCTCCCTATTGGTGACTTCTACTTGACCATTTGCTTGGGGGTGGTATGGTGTAGTCAATTTATGCTCAACCCCTAAGTGTTGCATTAATTTCTGAAAAGTTGCACCTGTGAAGTGGGTACCATTGTCTGAAATAAGTGCATGAGGCACACCAAACCTATTTATGATTTGTTGTTAAACAAATTGTGCAGTTGTAGATGATGTACAATCCTTAACAATAGCTACTTCTACCCATTTAGTTAGGTAATCAACAACAACAATGATATAGGATTTTCTATTGGACATTGGTGTAATTGGTCCCATAAAATAAATTCCCCAAATGTTGAAGGGTTTTAACGGTTGGATCCATTATTGTAGACCCTCCATTCTAGTAGTCATTCCCCCATCATGTTGAAAATGCTCACAAGATTGGATGAATTGATGGGCATCCCGAAACACTATAGGCCAATAATATCCTACAAGTAAGATCTTGATGGTTGTTCATCTCCTAGATTAATGACCCCCACAAGGACCCTCATGAGCATCTTGGAGAACTTGTAGTTGATCTATATTGGGAACACACCATCGAACCAAGCCATCGGGACACAATTTGTAAAGTTGCCCATTGATTTCCATAAATTACTTGCCTTAGTGAAGAAACTGTTGTTTCTTCTTAAGGTTTAACTCTTGTGGTATTTTTTGGGAGAGGAGATGGGTAAGAATGCTATTGTACCAGTTTGTCTATATGGGTGATTGATTATTCGCTACACCAGCAAAGAGAAATTCATCAGGAAAATAATCAGAAATTGGATACTTGTCCTCTTTGTTGTCCCATCGCAATTGAGATAAATGATCAAAAACTATGTTATTGATGCCTTTAAGATCAATCATCGTAAGATCAAACTCTTGTAAGATTACAGGCCATCGTTTGATACGAGGGCTTACCATTGGCTTATTCTTGAGGAACCTTATTGCACTATGATATGTATGTATATATACTTTATATCCTAATACATAGTGTCTAAAATTTTCTAGTGCAAACACTATAGCCATTAATTCTTTCTCTGTGGTAGTGTAGTTAAGTTGTGCACCGGTGATAATTCTACATGCATAGTGGATGTAATAAGGATGCTTCTGGTCATCTAACTATGTAAGTATGGCTCCTAAGGCATAGTTGGATGTGTGTCAGTCATGATATGGAATGGTTTGGACTAGTTAGGAGCTTGTAGAATGGATGTTTCTACTAGCTTCCATTTCAGAGTTTGCAAAGCTAATTCACATTCCTTGGTCCACTCGAAAGGTACGTCCTTTTTTGTTAATTCCACCAATGGTTTGGCAACCTTTGAAAATTTCTCAATAAATCTTCTATAGTAGCCAGTATGTCCAAGGAATGATCAAATATCTTTGATAGTTTCCAGTTGATAGGTAATTCCTTGGATAACTTTGATTTTCTTAGGGTCTACGTCTATCTCTATGTGTGAGATTTTGTACCCTCGTACTATGCCCTCTTGGACCATCAAATGGCTTTTCTACCAGTTGAGCCTTAAATTAGTTTCTACACATCTTTTTAACACTTTCTCTAATTGGTCCAAGGCTTGATCAAAGTTTGCTCCATAGGTGGAGAAATTGTCCATAAAGACTTCTACACCATTTCCTATCTGCTGTTGGAAGATGCTTAGAACTAGTTGTTGAAATGTTTCAGGGGCATTGCAGAAGCCAAACAACATTTTTTTATATGCAAACATTCACCAAGGACTAGTGAACATAGTCTTGGCTTATTCTTATGGGGCTGTTTGTATTTGATTATATTCGCTATATCCATCCAGAAAATTGTAATAGTGATGACTTGCGATGGTGTCTAAGACTTGGTTGACAAATGGCAATGGAAAGTGATCTTTGAATGTTGCCATATTTGGTAGCCTAAAATCTATGCACAGCCTCCATTTGCCTTCCTTTTTAGGCACAATAACTGATGGGGTAACCCATTCGCTATCAACAATGGGGTATATGAACCTAGCCTTGAGAAGCTATTTGATTTCTTCCTTAACTACTTTCTTTAGCTTAGGGTTCAATCGCCTCTGCGGTTGTCTTCGAGGCTTCATGGAGGGGTTAGTGTAAATTATATGTTAGCATATCCTAGGATCTATTCTAGTTAATTCAGGATGTGACCAAGCGAAGGCTTTTGACCATTTATTTATTACCTTTAGTAGTTCTTCTTTCTGTTAAGGAGCAAGCTTAGAGTTGATAATTACCGATTTTCCATTTTTAAGGAATGTGTATTCCATACTGGTGGGTAATGGTTTCAGCTAGAGAGGCTCCTGCTTAAATTTCTCAAGGATTTCCAACTTTCCCTAGTTGATATTTTCAAGGTTAAGACTTGGAAGTTGGTGGTGGACTTGCTCTTATGCATCTATGCTATCGATGTAAGCATAAGTCAAAACCCTTAGTTGGTTCCATGTATATGAGTGAGCTACTTTCTTGATTAGTTGTCAGCCACTGGGTGTCTTCCTGTCATGTGGCTACTACATACATGCATCTTTGTATGTTAATCACTTGTGCACACTTCTTGCATGTAGGCAATGCTAAACTTTACACAAACCATAACCTCTACACCCAATTACACCTTGTGTCACTGTATGCAATGCATGGAACTTTCTTTTTCTCAATCTTTTCGAATGTATTTTCTTTTGATATTTCTAGGGAAAGATCACAGATTCCTAGGTGTGCATTGATGGTGCTTAGCCATGCTCTTCCCATTATGATCAGGAAGTCCCCCTTACCGTTGTTTACCTGAATCACTAGGAAGTTAGCTGGGTATGACCCCCCACAAACAGTGGTAACAATGTCTTCCATCGGTCCCAATATGACAGTGATGGATTGGTCAGCCAACTCTAGATGGATGTTGCTCCTTTTCAATGGAGGTAGGTTCCATGCCTTGTACATTTCTTGAGACATCAAGTTGACACTCTAACCTAAATCCAAAAGAGCTTGGCATGACACATTTCCAATGATTTGTAAGTATATCAGAGGACTCCTAGGATTAGAGGATTTCTTAGGAAGGTGGCTAGCTTTGATCCAATCGGTAACGACATGTGTTAGCATGACCATATGAATTGAGTGCAGTGATTGGGTTGAAGGGGGTTCCAAAGTTTTGATTGATACTAAGGAATCTAAGGAATTAGCTGCTTGTGATTGTAAGGGCTTGGTTGGATTATTGATTCTAAAGAAAGGTCTTTTCTTCATGTAGTTGTTAGAACCAATAGTAGGTTGAGATTTAACAACCCTCATGGCGTTACGTTGCTATAGCTGGGTAGGGATTTTACCTTGCATTATGGGAGTAGGTGGTAGTGGAGTTATTGGTGGAAGAGATGCGATTGGATGAGAAGGATAATATGCTTGTAGAATATTGCCTCTAGAAGAGGGAGTTCCATAATATTCGTGGGCTTGATAGTGAGGTTGAGAAGTGACATAACTAGTAGAGTCATGTGGGGAGATTGGCTATTGCACATAATATCCATACGGGTCAGGTTATTGATAAAGGATACTGTTGCCTTGGTGGTGGCATTCCCCATGATTGTGGGCATTGCCACTGTTGATATTACTCAATCGATTGTGGTGGAGTTTCACTGGGATAATACGTTAAGGGTTGGTAAAACTATCTTGGGTTACCTTGAGGATAAGGTAACCTTTGGGGGTGTTTGTCTTTTGTTTAATTGTGGGTTGAGTGCATACACCCTAGACTTCTATAGATGTGAGATTATAGGGAAACATCCCTTAGGATGGTCATCTTGACATATCTCACATCCACTGTCATTGTCTATTTCTGAATCCACAACCTCTTCAATAATGGAAACTTTGCCCTTACCCTTGCTACGTGCATGTTCAACTTCTCTCTTTTTTCTTTTTTCACGATCACTACCTTGCTCTCTAGACTTCTCTACTATTTTAAGAACAGTTTGAAATCTATTGTCTAGGGAATATCACATCTACCTTTGCCAAAACGTTTGATGTCATCTTTTGGATAGGAAAATATTTCCTATTCACCATCTTTTCAAGTGGTGACTCTTCTTCATCCTCACAAAATCTTACTTCCCTCTTTTGAAGGGAAGGATCTCAATTATACTCTTCTGCACTTTCTCTCTTCTATAGCTTACCTTCTTCCTTAGCAACTTGTTCCAATAGTCTTTGAATTTGATGGGACCTATGCTTGGATAGTCTCCCTTGGGCATAAGTCCCAAGGGTTCTTCTCATTTCATGCCTAAGCCCATCTACGAGATGGTGCAGTTGATCCCTTTGCGAATAACCATAGCTAGGAAAACCATGTAATAGTGCATAGTATTAGCCCATGGAAGCATCCAAGGGTTCATGTTCACCTTGTTTCTAGCCTTGGATTTGCTTTCACAATTTAGACGCTCAGGAGTACATTTGGTACTTGTTATTAAATAGTTCTAACATAGTACTCCACCTACGAATGGATTTTGGTTCTAAAAACCAGTACCAGTTTTCCACTTTAACTAATGTCTGTGGGAACAAATTAAGTTTTTGCCATTTGTTCTCTATGCTCTGTAAGGCACACTTATAATGGAATGCTTGTAAATGATTCTGAGGATCAGCGTTGTATCCCCCTTCAAATTGTGGGGTGTTGTTCATATCTAATCTCTTGAGCCTATTATCTTTCTGGTGTCTTGTTGGAATTCTAATAGCCTTAGTTATGTCTAACATACTTTGAGTAGTGAGTAGGGGTTCATCGTGGTTGTCTCGTCCATGGTGTCTATGATGCCTACGTTGTTCCCTACTCTCCCTTCTTCTATGTCGTGACTCTCTAGAGTGCCCTCGTCCCCTTTCTTGGCTATTTTGTCCATGACTTCCACTTTGCCTACCTTTATCCCCATGGTCTTTGTCCTTATGAGTGTGTCTGGATATTGAAGGAGAGGATGAAGGAGATGATGAAGGTAAAGAAGAAGGAGAATCGTAACCATGATGGTGTCTGCTACCTTTCCTTCTGTGGTCTTGACCTTGATCACAATTGCGATCAAAATGTCCATCTTTATCATGAGTTTATGTCCCTTTTTTGGATCCTTTTTGCCTGTGGGTATCAGAACTTGGATTATGAATAGTGGAATGAAGGTCTTGATACATAACCCCTTGGCCAAAGTTAAGGGGAGGAACATCGTTGTGTGGGTGACTACCTGAGGTAGGTTCACCACCATCATTTTTGCTTAAGACATGTGGGGCATCCTAGGACCACTTATCCTTCAAAGACTTATGGTGTCTCTCCTATTGCAAGTCCCTTTAACATTGTGCCTCTGTGGGATGGTATTCTCTCGAGTCATGGTCTTGCACAACGTATTCTACATGTAAGTGCAGCATGCCAATTCATGTGAGAGCATGAAAAAGCATGCTCAAGACTAAACAATCAGGAGGTAACACTATGTTAACTTCTAAATCTTGCCAATGTAGTTGTTCATCTTGATGGAGGATAAAGGTGAAGTCTAGTATATACTCATTAGTATGAATATATACCACTTGAACTTGTTGAGGGACTGGCGGATCAACGTCATGTGTATTATGCCACTGACTGTTTCCTGTTTTAGACCTAGGTGGTGAGGTGCTTTCATACGAAGGAGCCATACTTGTCTGTTTAGTGTGCAATGTATTCTTGTTTATTATTTTCTCAACCAACCCTAAGGGTTCATTCCAATGATTTGAATGATTTCCTATGTTCAAGTTAGCACACAAACAACAAAGTCCCCGGCAATGGCACCAATGATGAGCGGTGAGGTACCCCTATGCTCAACCATATGAATACAAGCGTTTCACACATGATTCAGTCAAATTCCAAGGACTAAGTGCTTATGCACCCTTGTGGAAGAAGGATGAGTTGGTTGATCATTGTCTTCTCAAGCTTACCTGTATGTCACGATTGTATTGTTAAGTAAGCTTTAGGCATATGATTTTTATAGCTTTTATGTTTTTATGTCCTATGCTAGTAGGGAAGGAGAGAGGAAATTAAGTGAATAATTTAACTTAACTACTCATTAACTAAGTTCTAACTAATCCTAACGCCAGCATCTGTTCCCACTTTCTGTACACATCCTAAACCAATGCAACATGGCTAGGATTACCAAATGCTAATCATTATTGGGTTACCAAGCATTACACGCATGCTCGAAGTGGTTGTGCTTGTGTAATTGAAAAATTTGCTTAATTGATCAAAATGAATTGTTATGTTAATAACATAAATGTAAAGTGCATAAAATAAAATAAAATACAATAAATGCATAAGAAAATAAAACAAAAGAAATGCATAAGAAAACAAATCTCAAGTGCTACAAGGATGAATCAAAGAGCTCATCTTTATTGTTGTATACAAGGTGTGCTCAGGTACACAATGCCCGAATAAAGATCCATCGATACTTAGACCTCCTACTATGGGCACTTGGAAAATACTCTAACTTTCAAATAGAATATAAGAGTTTTGCTACATGACTTCTGAAAGACTTCTTCCAATTGTGCACTTGGGCATTGTATTTATAGGCTTGGGAGCAACTACTCTAATAATTAGAGTAACTGCTCTAATAATTAGAATAACTACTAAAGCAACCGCTAGAGTAACCACTCTAATAATTAGAATAACTACTAGAGTAACCACTAGAGTAACCGCTAGAGTAACCACTCTAATAATTAGAGTAACTGCTAGAGTAACCACTAGAGTAACTGCTCTAATAATTATAATAACTACTAGAGTAACCGCTAGAGTAACTGCTCTCATCAACTACATTTCCATTCACATTGGTTTATATTTATACATGGAGTGATATAAGAATATTCTCCAAATAGCTTTTGATCAATCTTTTATTTATAGAGATAGTGTCTCATCATGAATTTCATTATTTATGAGATTTCTCTTTATCTTATATACCTTGAAGAGGTACAACACATCATCCTCTTAATTTAATATTTTCCAAATATGTAATGTTAGCATTATCCTTATAAGTTTAGAATATTTTTTGTACTTAGATTAATTAGTTTAATATTTTAATTAATAATGGAAATCATCATAAGGCTTAATCACACTTAAGCATATGACTTGATCTAATACAAGTTATGATTAAGAAGACAATGATTAAGAATCTCACACTTAGGTATTTAAGGCATTATACTAGCCACATCCACAAAACTTGATCGAATTGCACATGAATTTTTATGATCTATATGGTTGGGCGTAGGGGCTACATTTCCACTCATCATTACTACTATTGTAGGAAACTTGTCGGACTAGTGTTTTAGGTAGCTAAATCATACAAGAATTGTTGTAGCTTCATAATGATGTATCATACAAAATTAATAACAATTTATTCAAGGAATACTTAAGGAATTAAAAAGATGTCTTCTTATCATAAGGCTAATTTCCCACTTGGGAATGATTCTACAAGATCATGTGATAGATAATGAAGAATGAAAATGATGTACGTCAATAGATCAAAGTTGTCTACTAATACTTGGATCCATATTATTTGGACTTCACCTTCATCCTTCACTAAGATGAATAGTTATGATGGAGAAACCTAGAGAAAAATATAGTATTGCCATCTAATCATGCAATCCCATTATGTTCATGTCATCTCTTATTAAGCTGGTGTTTGTAGTGGCAACCAAAAATTACAAGGTGGCTAATCATCTCTATAGGGACTATCAACCAATGGAGGCTCAACTTTGAAAGGATAAATTCATGGAGGCTCATCATGAAGCTTTTAAAGATAAAGAAATCCCAATCCAACTAACATTGTAATTAGAGAAGGAAAGCACTGATTACCCTTTAGATAGATCTTAATGCTAAGGTCCTCCTTCCTTTGGTGGAGACGAAGTAACTTATCAATGATTGCACTTAACCTTGGTAAAAAACCAAGGCAATGGAAGAAATGGAGCTAGTATTAGAAGGACCTTAAGGATAGGATCTCCTAATTGGCAATCTTAAGAATAACATAGGGATCAAAAAATGGAAGCAAGCTGATATAACTTTCTTAGTTCTTCATCCTCATTCTTATCTTCATCATTAAGCTAAGAAGAGAGTGAATAAAATTGTGGCCAAAAGGAGCAATGATTATAGAAAAGGAGGAGGATACAGAAGATGCCATTGTAGAGATGGAAGAAGAGAACATAAGCAAGAGAAAGAAGAAGAAATACATCATTAGGAAACAAGGCATAGTAGGTAACATCATAGAAGGTATGGTCATGACAAGAATCATGAAAGAAATGATGCATATGATGAACCATTACTTACTATAAGAAGTATGATTGATATTTAGAAGGTAGTTTACGTTCTCACTAGGTATCAAAGGGATATCCATATCAAATGGATAGACATAAACAATATCACTATGCTAGAAGAAGGCTATAATGCTAATCCTCAACACTACTTGCAAGCTTTCCATGATTCTTGTGTCTTACTAAATATGAAAAATGATTGGTAAAATCTAAATCTCTTCCCTAGAAAATTCATCAAAGAAGCCAAAAGTTGGTACTACTCCTTGGAACTAAAATCCAATAGGAGATGGAGTACTATGCTAGAGTTATTCAACAATAAGTACCATATGTATTCTCGAGTATCTAATATGTGGAAGCAGATTCAAGTGTAGAGATATGAAAATCATGAATATGTTAATGCAAACTTGGGTAGATATTATTCTTTGCTTCACAAATGCCTAGGCCATGGCTTCTTTTAAATAGAGCAGCTACACCATGTCATAGATGAACTCTAAAACAAAACTGAAAAGACTTTTATGATCTATGACCAAGAAAGAATATTAGAAGTAATATCCCATTAGATCCAAACCATTATTGATTAGGCTATAGTGATTGAGAATCTCGGTTGCTAGAGAAACTAAGAACTTCCAGCACAATAGTCTTAATCATAGATCCTAAGGGCCTCCATGAAAAGTAGGATTCGAGGTGCCCTAGATGGTCTAGTAGATCACCTAGGGACTTAAGGAGGGAAAAATGTGATAATAAAATGTAAAATATGAAATGTAGATATGAAAGATAAATATGCGAAAATCCAACAAACAAAACTTACACACAAATGAAACTGTAAAAACGTTATTTCAACAAAAAATAAAGGAGGTACAAAAAATGCGTACAAGATGGCCTGTAGGAGTAGGGGGTTCACTTGGATGGGTATTTAGAATCTATTGAAACTACTACAATTAGCTCCACAATACAGAGGTTTTTCCACTTCTGATGTTATCAAACCTTCATTGTTGCCACACTAAATATACAATGTTGCTTATGTAGGGGGATGGGAGATATGAGGGATTTGGGTTACTAGAGGGGAAAACACTAAGAGTTATGGTTCCTAGGTACATAGTTTTGGTATTGAAATCTCACAAATCTCANGTATGCAAGTTTGAAATAGCTCTTGAATGCTATAATATGCCTAAAAAAGCAATGTGAAACCTCTACATGATATTAGGACTTGGTATATATAAGGTTTTGGCCACAAAATTGGCTATAAATTTGGCTTTATTACTACTACAAATTCTAACTTAATTTCTAGCAAATTCTAGCTACGTGTAGGTGTGGTGGGTGTTCAAATCCAGGGGGGTTACTATGTATGGTAAGTGTTATACCACCATGGTCAGTTCATTTACTAAAATAGTAAATGGGAATTTCACCCTTGTTGGCTTTTCCACCAATGCTAGGCATTCTAATAGAAATGTTGATATGTAGGATCCTTGTTGAAGTTGGTGTAATGCTAGAATCTTAGGCCATGGTAGAGCAATGTTGGAAGGATGAAAATCAATGCTGGGGGAGGGGGGAAAGGTTATACTTGCCTCCATGATATGCATGGTTGATATCTAACCCCATAATGCTGAGGATAGGTGGGCCACACCCCCCAACAAAAATCTCTAATGTGTAAAATGTTATACCTTCCATTAAACCCATTAAAATGCCAATTTTGGCATCCCAAAATACATTTTTACCCCTTCCCAAGGCCAAATATAGGCATTAAATGGATTTTTTCATTTGGGAAATGAGGCTTTGACCACTTATGACACATTTTTCAGCCCCAGAAGTATAAAGTATGTGATATTACACCTCTTGGGTTACAATATTCATATTTACAATGAAGTTTAGCCTCAAGTTTAATGGGATGGGATTGCAAAGGCTACAACATGTAATTTTGGTGGTGTTTCACTAGCCCCTATTTTTTTGTGTCTAGAGGATTGATTCAAGAGGCAGCAATAAAGAATACCAAACACCACTGTAGGTCCATCACCAACATTCCATCTCCGTGCTTGATCCAGTTGTGTCGAATCATGCCAAAGAGTGCTTGTGATGATGGGGTAGGCTATGATGATGGTAATGCAATCATAGGGAAATGGTCATGAGAGCTAACAATGCATTCCATAGTTGACATCATGACTATGGCACTAACATGTTGGTTATCCAATTAGACTTGGCACTTCATGTTTTGAGATGTTGGTTACTTGGCAAAATGTGTTTGAGGATCCAACATCTTGCTCCAAGGTTTCTTTGGCCATTAGGATCCTCCCTTTGCATGTTTTGAGCCATCTATTTGGGCCTTTGGTCTTCATAGATCATTTAACTTCTGAGAAATTTGCTTTTCCATTTTTTATGGGGTTCACCTTCATTGGGTTTCATTGCCAAGGTTGATTATGATATAGTTTTCCTAGTGGATGGGGTATGTTACTTCCAATAGACTTAATGGCTTTTCCATCAAATGGGATGTGTTATGTTTGATGGACTTAATGGTTTTTCCATTTAATGAGATGTGTTACATTCAACATACTTGATGGTGGAGCATGACAAAGGGATGTCATAAGGCCATAGTGCATGATTGTCAAGATAGGTCAACATTGTTATTTATAGTAAGGAAGGCTATAATAAGACAATAGGGTTGGGTTCAAAGAGTAGTCATGGTAATGATGTGGAACAAGCACTCTTGGTATAGTAGGACAAACTTACAAAATATTGTTTATTAAGATGATGCAATGACTTGCTGCCGTTATGAGTCATACCTTCGTGATGACTTTCGAGCTTCATCCTGCAAGCAACTCCAAGAGCATAAGAAAAATAAATAAATAAAACATGTTATAAGATTACAATGCATATTGCCACATAAGATGATCAGTAAAACTAGGTTATCAAGGTCATTGATGTTGTCAGTTTAAGGTTGTTGTGGGTTGTGTTTCCAGTTTAAGGCCATAGTAGGCTATAGGAAGATGTTTCTTTGTTATGCAAAAGATGTTATGTAGGCTCGCTTGTTGTTGGCTATGAAGGTTGTTGACATTGTCTATAGGCTACATGTAGTAAGGATTTAGATAGGAATTATTAACTAGATTAGCCAATTCATTTCCATCCATATTTGTTATTCTAAATGCTCTATTGCCATAAGCTTTGGTAACCATGAAAGGCCATTCCTAGTTGGCTGAGAATTTATCTGCATGCTCAAGGATAGCCTTAAGGACTAGGTTACCCTCCTTGATCTTACACTTGGTCAAGTTATGATGGTGTTGCAAAGTTTTCCTCTCTTCATATCGCTCGATGTGAACAAGTGTTTATACTTGTTGCTTCTTCATCGAGTTGAGGTCCATGGTCCATAGTTTCTTGTGTAGTTCATCATTGATAAAGTCAGATAAGGCTACTTAGAGTGAAGACACCTATAATTCAATAGGTAAAAAAACTTCAGAACTATAAACCATGCTATAAGGGGTTACATCATTTATCATGCATAATGTTGTTTTGTAGGCACAAAGTGCATGGACAAGTCACTCATGCCACTTGCGCTTGCTACTATTCAACATTTTTTTGAGAAAGTTGATGATGGCCTTATTGCTTGCTTCTACTTGTCCATTGGCTTGATGGTAATATGGTGATGAGAAAGAGTGCTTAATTCCTAAGTCATGATAGAAATTATTCATTTCTTGACTACTAAATTATGGTCCATTTTCTATGACTATGATGATAGGTATGCCAAAGCGGGCTACAATGTTGTCAAGTATGAATTTACAGACTTGTTCATATGTTATCCTTCTTAGGGGAATAGCTTCAACCCACTTTATGAAGTATCCAGTTGCAATGATGACGAAACTATGCTCTATAGAAGACTTAGGTGTTATAAATTCAATGATATCCAACCCCCATCATTGAAATGGTCAAGTTATTTGAGTAGTGTGCAACTCAGTGAATGGTATGTGTAAAAGGTTACTATGCCATTAGCATGTGTCATAAGTTTTAACCTTCTGCAGGCAGTTGCTTTCCATAAAGGGCTAGTAATAGCCTAATTGTCTAATCTTAGAGGCCATAGCTCTAGGTCCTATATGTCCCCCATATACACCCTCATGAACCTACTCTAGGACTATTTGAGCTTTAGTTTTATCTAAGCACACTAACAATATGCCATTGTGGGACCGTCGACATAGTATGCCTACTATGACATACTATTTTAATCATTTACGTACAATGTCCTTTTGAGTAGTAGTCAAGCCTTGTGAAGGTTCATCATGCATAAGGTAAAATTTGATATCACCATACCACTCCATTGTAGGAGTAGTATGAACTATGGTCATAAATGTATCCTTAATGCTCTACATGATGGAAAAGAACAGTTCACAATCAAGGTGGATAACTTTCTAAACACATCTGACATCACACCGAGGATTAGTTTTGTAATTACATTGGCTATAGTGTTCTTAGTTTGGGGTACATGTTGAATATTAACATCTATAAATTACAACTATTGCTTTCCTAGGTCATAGTAACGTTGCTGATGTTTGGCTTTACAAGTGTAAACCTTGGTTGTTTGGTTAACCACAAGTTATGAATCATTTTTGATCATTAAGCATTTAATTCCTAGGTCATGAGCTACTATCATCTCTCTAATTAGAACCTCATACTCTACTATGTTATTGGTACATGAAAAATAAAAATGATAGGTGAAGGATTAGATTTCACTAGATGGAAATGTTATGATGGTAGTAGCACTGGCTCCATGGGTAGTTGAAGCTCTATCAAAGTGCATGACCACCTCATAACCCTTGGGCACTTGGCTAATGGTGTAAACATGTTCATTTGGAAACTTAGGTTCTATGGTTGCATGGTCATTAATAGGTAAAACTATAAGTCTTATAGCTATAGCTTGACCTTTTGTTGAGGACTGGGAAATGTAATGAAGATCAAACTTTGCGATTATGGCCTTCCATTGGGCTATATAGCTACTCTCATAGATTTTGGTATGGCTCTAAGCACATTATCTTTGCAAATGACATTGACTTGGCTCCTAAAGAGGTAGTATCTCCATTTCTTCAATGAGAAGACTAGTGCTAGACAATACTTCTCCACTTTACTGTATTGGGTCTCATAGGCAACTAATGCATGGCTAAGATAGTATACTATCATCTTTGCTACATCATCTCATTTTTGATAGAGTAGAGAGGCAATAGACATGTTAGAGATAGTAAGTTAGATGTAAAGTGGTTTATCCTCTTGTGGAGGATAGATTGTTGGTAGTTGTGCCAACTCTTGCTTAAGGTTCTTAAAGGATTCTTGGAATTGAGCCATCCATCCATAGTGAACTCCTTTCTTAAGCAAGTGTTACATAGGTTGTAACTTATTCATAAGCCTTGTAATAAACCTACGAATAAATTGTAGTCTACCTTGTAATCCTCAAAGTTCCTTAAGGTTAGTAGGTGTTGCCAAGTTGGATATGGCCTTAACCTTATCAGGATTGACATGTATTCCCACTTTGGATAATACAAAGCCAAGGATCTTATTGATTTTAGCACCAAAGATACATTTTTTTGGAGTAAGTTTAAGCTCATATTTAAGGTATTGTTTAAGTACAAGGTCTAAGTCATGTGTATGATCATTAGTCACTTTGGAATTAATGGCTATATTATCTACGTAATCATTAAGAAAACCCAGCATGTAATTACTAAAGATATATGTCATGGCTCTTAGGTTGCTCCCATGTTCTTTAGGCCAAAAGAAATCATGGTATAACAAAAGGTACCCCAAGCGATCATGAAGGTCATGCTAAGTTGATGCTCTAGGTTGATTCTAATCTAGTTGTATGCCAAGAACCCATCCATGAAGGATAATAAGGCACACCTAATCATAGTATCGATAAGTTGATTAATACTAGGTAAAGGAAAGTTATCCTTGATGGTTGTCTTATTTAGGTCTTAGAAATCGATGCAAATGTGGATACTTCCATTTTTCTTAGAGACTACCACTATATTGGAGATCCATTCCACATAATCAATAGCTCTAATGAAACCAACTTGGTATAGCTTTGTGATCTCATCACAAACTATCAAGGCTGAATAAGGTCTAATCTTGTGAATCTTTTTCGTAATTAGCCTAATTCTAGAATCAAGTATGATGTTGTATTATACTAAACATGGGTCTAGGCTTGGCATATCCTCATATGACTAGAAAAACATCTTAATGTTGTCTTGTAGAACCTTGGTGATGTCTTGAACCTGTTGAGGTTCAATTGAGGAACTTAGTTTTAGGATTTTCTTCTCACCATAGTATGTCATGATAGGAACCTCAACTAGAGAGTCTTTAGTAATGTTGCTAACCTCTAGATCAAGGGTCTTAACTAGGTTTTTAGTACATTGTAGAGGTTTCTCTATCAAGGTTATATGGTTGAAAAGACTCTTAGGCTCAAGATCTAGGCAATCAAGGTTGATACATCATTCAACGTCACTGTGAGGTCCACTTAGGCTCAAAGGAAAACTGATATGGTCCCAGGTACTCATACTTCAATCTTGCATGTCAACCATAAGCATAGTAAGTGGCATTTGGGTAAATATGAGTAAATAACGTCAAAATGCTATGAAATTATGCAAATACATGCTACTTCAATGTCAAATATAGTGTAAATAAGGTCATTCAAGGCCACAAGGAGGTAGAAAATAAGTAAGCAATATGAAACATGGGTCAAAAATAGATCAAATGAAGGTCCAACAAGGTGTAACAAGGTGAAGCATGAGAAATAAGGTTTAAAATGATCAACAAATGCTAGAATCTTGCCAGTTTTAGGCCTTGGTAGGCCATGGTGCTAGTTTTAGACCTTAGTAAGCAATGGTTACATGGTGTGAAATGATGGTCAAGGAAAGTCAAAGCCCATTAGTCAACACCAATCAAAGGCTAAAAAAGGGTCAGAAAAGGTCATAATAAAGAAAATATGGTGAATATAGGAAGACTAAAGAAAATTAATGGCAAAAAAGTTCAATAATGCAAAATAAGGTAAAAAATAAGTCAAAATGCCATGAAATAAGATCACATTAATGAAAATGGAATGCATGTGGTAAAAATTGGCCAGTTTTGGTCAAAAAAAGTTAAATTTTGCCAATTTTAGGCCTTAGTGGGCCATGGTATTAAGCTTCAAGGCTACTAGAAAAGTTTGGACATTAATTAGGGCTATTTTGAGGCTATTTGAGCTAAAAAGCAAGGTTTTTAGGGTGCCAACATTGGACCCATGTTGGCTAACATGGGTGGGATGATCCCCAGTGATGATAGGACATCCAAGAAATCTCCTAGGCTTGTTTTGAATAGTTTTAGACTTTCAGTGGCTGGCTTGGCTAGTGTAATGGACTAGAGAAGGGAAGAGGTCAATTCTGGTGTTAGTTTTAGCCCTTGGAAGCCTCCATTGAAGCTTGGATCTATCACCCACACTATAGCCATGCAGGCCAGCATGGCCATAGTATAGATACTAAGGAAAATAAGTTTTTTTTTGGCATCAAAAGGGCCAAAATTAGGATTCTAGGACCTTTCCAAGGTAGCATAGGGCTAGATCTATGAAAATTGGTTATTTCAAAGGTCAAAACTAGTGAAAAAGTAGTTTTAGAAGTTGTACTCCCCAGAGCCATGCTAGGCAGCATGGCCTCATCATGGATGGAGGGGGGATTTAGCATGGGAGCTTTAAAAAGGATTAAAATAAGGTTACTGTGGGATTCTTAGCTAGGTTTTTTAACTATTTTGAGTGAGTTTTGAGTGTTAAATCATAGTGAAAGATGTACCTATGTTGGGGCCATGATGGCCAGCATCTCTCTAGCATGGATGATTCAGATTTGGATTGTGGCTAGGTGAAATAGGGTTAATTTGAGGCCAAAGCTAGGGTTTTTTAGCTGGACACTCCTAGCTAAGTCTGGGGATCATTTTAGGTAAGTTTGAAGAATTAAAGTAAGTTAGGACGTGTATCCATGTTGGCTAGCATGGCTCAAAGGATTCATACTTGATTTTTGATCCTCAAATGGTTTTGGGAGTAGATTAACCAAGTTCTTAGGAATCTAGGGTTGTAAGCAATGATTTCTCAAGTTTTTGGTTAGATCTGGCTTGATTTGAAGGCTATTTGAGGTCATGCATAATTATATCCCTTTGATCCATGTTGGGCAATGTTGCTTTAGTGTGGATGAGGTGGTCTAGTCAATTTTAAGATTAAAATGAGGTCAAACTAGTGGAAACTCAAGGGTATTGGGATTCTAGGCTTTACTAGTGTAGATTTTTGATCTCTAGGAGTGTCAATCTACTACCAAAAGTAGAAAGATAGGTTACTCACACTAGAGCCACATTGCCTAGTGTGGATTAGGCCTTGCCCAAAATGGATACATCAAGATCTTAGATCTAGGTTTGTTTAACAAAACGTGACTATGCATGTCAACTACTAGGGTTGCTAGTGTCAATGGCTAGGGTTTAGGATTAAAATTTAGTAGTTTTGAGGGGTTTTAGATGGTTTTGGAGATAACCCCTTTAGATCCACGTTACGGCCATGATGGCTAGTGTGGGTGAGAAAAAGGGGATATATTTTTTGATATTTTTAAATAAGTTTTGACCATGCATGTGCATCCCCAAGGTTTCTAGTGTTGATGATTGAAGTACAAGTTTGAAACTTGGCATTTTTGAAGTTCTTTGGTAGGTTTTTGAAGTCACCCCCCTTTAGCAACATTAGAGTAATGCTTCCTAGTATGGCTCTAGCATGGAAAATCAGGGAAGGTGGCCTTTTACCTTTTTTTGATAGATTTTAATTAGTATTATGGCTTCTGGTAGTTTTGTCAAGGTTTTAGATTTAATGTAGGATAATCTAGAGTCATTTTGAGGTGTCTATGAACCTCCCATGACTCACCCCCTTAGTACCCACATTGGACCCACACTAGCCAGTGTGGATGATGGGGTGTTCCTAGCATGAATATGAGAATGGGCATGAGAAATGGTCTATTTGTTGATTTTTTATTTGTTGGAGACTCCAAAGGGGCTAGGTAGTTAACTTTGATGTAAATTTTGGAAGTTTTTTGTCTTAACGTTTTCATCCATGCTAGTGCAACACTTCCTAGCATGGATAGGATGCCCCCTAGCATGGTTCCATTTGAATGCATGGTTTTGGCCACTTTTGGCAAGATTCGATAGGGTTTCCAAGTTGCCAAGGGTTCACAAGTCAAGGGTTAAGGTTTGGTATCAAAATTGCTTGATTTGAAGATTCCTTGCTATTTTTAGTGGTTACCCCCCTTGGGCCACATTGGGCAACATAGACCCAACATGGATAGAAGAGGAGGANGAAGTTTTTTTTTTTTTTTTTTTTTTTTTTTTTTTTTTTACTATTTTGATTAATTTCTTGATGTCTAAAGGCTTTGGGAGCTTTGGTAGGGTTTGAAGGTCAATGAGGTAAGTTATAAGGCTATTTTTGGCCATGGGATGGGTTTTAATGCATACACCAAGGTGCCCATGCTAGACCCATGCTAGGCAACATGGGTGGAGGGTTCACTAGCATGAAAAAGGCTTTAGATTTGACAATCAAGTCACTTTTGATCAAACTAGACTGTCAAAGGCTGACAAGGGGTGTGGGAGTCAAAATATGGCAACTAGGTGGTAAATCTTGGTAGTTGAAGGTCACATTCCATCCATCCATGTTGGGTAGTGTGGATGAGGCATTCTTATTGTGGATTAACTAGATCCAAAAGTTTTGGACACTTTTAACTAGGTTTGCCAAGGTTTAGTAGTTGTCAAGGATGGCTGGAGAGGTTCACAGCTATGTGGGGCTCACCCAATGATCAAATCAAGGCTTGATGGGCATCGAAGGATGAGTATGGATGTTACCCTCCTTTGGAAATGCTGGAGCCATGTTGGGCAGCATTGCCCTAGCATGGTTGCCTAAAGTGGCAAGTCTTGTTAGGATCTCACCTCTTGCTAGAGTTTGGGATTTGATAAGGTTGGTCATAGCTACCAAAAATAGAAAGTGGGTTAGTTTGGAAGCATGGCATGTCAAAGAGGGCTAGGACCCATGCTAGATCCACATTGCCTAGTGTGGGTACAAGGGAAATAAGATTACTGCATGTTATATGTGTTCCAAGGGGTTAAAACCTCATTATTGATGAAGTTTCCAAGCTTGGAACATCATGTATGGTAAAAAACCACAAAAAATTGCATGTTATGGCCAATTATCATCATGTAGCTTTCATCCGATGAAATGCAAGGAAAAAATTCATTGTAAATGTGAAGATTGTTAACCATAGTGGGCAATTTCACATAATTTATACTTTTGGGGCTTAAAAATGTCTCATAAGTGGTCAAAGCCTCATTCCACAAGTGAAAAAAGTTACATAGTGCCTAAATTTTGGCTTGGGGAGGATTAAAAATGCCTTTTGGAATGTCAAAAATGGCAATTTGATGGGTTTTATGGGGGCTATACATTTTTCTATGCTTGAAACACTTGTAAGAGGGTAGATCTTACCTACCCCTAGCATGGAAAGGTGGGGAGTTTTCCCTCATCTTGGGGAGTTTCCCCCTAGTATGGAGGCTACATGATTAGGTTGGAATCCTTTCCCCCTTAGGGTGGAAGTTTTCTCTTAGCATGGAGGCTTCACCCCTAGTGTGGAAATTGCATCCCCCCAGCGTGGAAGCCACAATAGCCAGATTTCTGTACTTCATGCACTCCAACATTGACCAACCACTTTAGTAAGCATGGTGGAAAGCTTAGTGTGGAAGATTCATCTCTAGTATGGAAGGTGTGCCCTTGTTACTATTTATAGTAAATGGAATGGCCATGGGGAGAGGCACTTACTATATATGGTAATCTTCCAAATTTGGACATCCATCTCACTTAAACAAGGAAAAAATTTATTACAATTTGGTAGCCAATTTGTAGCCCCATTCATGGCCTAAGACTTATAAAAACTAGCCTCCAACACCATTTATAGGCCATAATCTAGAGATAGTTTAGCAATTTTTTAACATGGTTTAACAACTTTTGGCGTACATACACTTTTGCACACAAATTATTCATAGCTCTACACTTGGACATTCTTATGCACTCAAGAGTTTTTACAAGTTTTCACACTTGTATTCTCTTAAACATAGTGTAGACACGCTGTGACCTCGTGGCCTTGCAACTACCTTTGGAATTTGTGAATTTTCAAGTTCCGCACTACACTCCTATGATTTCCAACTCCTAGTGTAGAGCACTTGGGCAACTTAGATTTTTTACACTTCTTAACTTCTACCATTACCAATGTTGCATATCTAAATTGTAGCACCAAAGGTTTGATAACAATGGAAGTGGTAGGACATTTGGATTGTGGAGTTGACTGCATTGACTTCAACGGACCCTAAACCCCTATGTAAGTGAACTCCCTACTATCCATCCAGACATCATTTGTACACATTACTTTAACTTATTCTTTATTTTTTCTCAATAACATTTTAATTTTTTTGTTTTGCGTGTAAGATATATTTGTTTATATTTATGTGCATTATTAAGATCTATTGTTAGTTGTTGCATTTCATTTCATTACACTATTTTGCAAAACTCCCAAGTCCTTGGTTGATCTATCGAACCAACTAGGGTGCCTCAAATTCCATTTTTTGTGGAGGTCCTAGGGATCCAAGGGTGAGGACTACTGTGCATTGAATTCATCGATCTTCATTCCAATGATCAACTTTTTTGATTGCAACAGTTTTTCTTGGTGCTGGAAGGAGGACCTATGCCCAATTTCTATGTAAAAATTTGTTAGCCACATTACCAACATTGTCTCTTAGCAGTAAATTTGCATTTTTGTAGACAATACCTTTGAAGCATTAATGTTGATCTTTTTCCCCCTATGACCAAAACTGCAGTGTGGATGTTGTATGTGGTTAGGTGTTTGCTTTTCATCGCACTTGCTATGAATTTTATAGCCCAAAGCTAGCATTGATATCTCTTCCCCCCTATTTTTCCTTTTTATTACCATTCTTTTATTCTCTATTTTCTAAAGTGGGTGGTTCAACTCTTCTATAAGTTGGCTTCCCTCCCCATTTTTCCAAGCTAAGTGATGAGTGGCGAGGTACCCCTACACTCCACCATACGAATACGAGCGTACACNTACTGAGGCACCTATTTAGCTTAAGTGTGATAAGTAGCCAATTCCTTAGCTAGCTGTACACACCCGTGGGTGCTCGTAACTAAGTTGTACTTATCACAAGTTCTAGCCTAGCAATGAGTAGCCGATTCCTTGACTAGCCGTACACATTGGACTACCACT